>JASDQU010260737.1:2648-15659 GCA_032191745.1 Picea mariana
CTTGTGAGGGCATGCTGACAAAAGATGAATAGATCACTTGAGTCATCCATTACCTATCAAGAGGTGGGAAGTCATGCCACACTTAATGGCAAGCTTGACTTAAGAATCATGATGATCATAGTGAATTAAAGGAGTAAATTAATAAGTGGATAAACTCAACCTCTTTCCAATGAAAATTTGTCCCTAAATCTAGTAGGAATTCTACTAGAAGTTATAGTTCAACTTAATTGATCAGAATTTTGACCATGAAACTTTGCTTGAGGAGTTTTGACCCATGTTAAGATAACCTAGATCACCAAAATGAAAAAATAAGTGGATGAAAACATAACTTTACCTTACTAAAAAAACTAAACTTACCTAAAAAATTGGATTTGTCCACTTAGTAAGCTTCTTAATAAAAAAATCTCCTTATAAAAAAGTGAGATGCTCTTTAAAAAAAATATATCACTTGAAAAAATCAAATCTGTTTGAAAACAATAACACCGGAATTAAAGGAGTAAGTTAGTAAGTAGAAAAAGTCAACATCTTTCCAATGAAATTTGTTCCCTAAATCTATTAAGAACTATGCCAAAGTTATAGTTCCACTTAATTGATGGGAACTTTGACCATAATTGATGAGAACTTTGACCATAAAGCTTTGTCTTAATAGTTTTTACAAATGTTAAAATAACCTAAATCACCAAAATTTGAAATAATAAATAAATATATATAATTTTACTTTACTAAAAAAACTAAATTTAACTTTACATTTTTCCACTTATTAATTCACTTAATTAAAAATAACCCACTTAATATGAAAAAAGTGTAAGTGTAATGCTGTTAAAAAACAAATATATCACTCAGATAAAAAAAAAAAAAATGTTTGAAAACAATAAAACCACTAGTTAATTGATATTGCGCTAATTTTGGAATATTTTACTAGATTAAAAAAAATATTACCCCTACATTCGGAATAATTTACTATAATTAGTAAATATTTTATAGGTATCACTTTCGTATTAAATATTGAGTGATTGGGATTTCAATAATCCAATGATTTTGTAGTTTGATGTTAAGTGTTCTGATAGTAGTGACAGGTGTCCGGCCCGGAACGAAACAGGCCATCGTTTGCCACTCTTTCTTTCACTTATTCAATGAATCGGTGATGACAGTGAATGGATGGGCGAAATAACTGTTGCGAAGTTTGCCTTTTATTACTCTCCACAGCTCCTTCCCGTTTCTTCTGATTTTCAAAACCGTGGAAACCTCAATGGAAGGCATGGTAAGTAGAAACTCATATTCCCTTTGTAAGATTTGTATGTTATGGAAATATATGGATTCTTATGCTTCTGTTGACCAACCAAACACAACCCAATTAATAATTTTGTTTCTGGGTTTGGTAAGTGAACATGTTCTCTTGCTTGATCTTGATATGTTCATAGACTTTTTGTCTTTTTTATTTTTGGAGTTTTCCATGTGGAAATTTTTTGTTGGATGGTAGTTTTCCATGATGAGTTCTCTTGCTGGATGGTGAAATGGGTTGGAATTCCAGATTCTCTGCTATACATATTTCCCCCAGTTGCTTTATTTTTATTTTTCGTTTAAAATACATATTTGCCTAATTGCTTTGATTGTTTTTTCTCATTTAAAAACTTTTATATTCGATATTTCAGAGCTGAAATCAGAATATATAGATGTGTCTTATTAACACTATTCAGAGCCAAAAGGTCTCTACTTTCTTCTGTCCAGAAAAGATCTAAAAAAGATCCTAACAACTAATTAATACAGTCATCCTCCAGGCTTTTACAGCCTCTGTCTGTGCTGGAAAAGCACTAAAAAATTACAGAACAGACATGCCTTTTCAGGCCTTTTGATCATCAACAGAGAAAAAACCAGTAATAGAAGACAAAGAAATGAGGCTGGCATCAGTAATACCTGTTTTACATATCAATAAAGAGAAAAAAACAATTTCGGGAAGGAGAGCTTCATCCTTGAACACTTGTCCATGATTAGTTCTCTTGTTGGATGGTGAAATGGGTTGGAATCCCAGATTATCTGCTATACATATTTCCCCCATTTGCTTTGGTTTTTTTTTTCATTTAAAATACATATTTCCCCAGTTGCTTTGATTTTTTATCATTTAAAAACTTTTATATTCGATATTTCAGAGCTGAAATCAGAATATATAGGCGTGTCTTATTGACACTATTCAGAGCCAAAAGGTTTCTACTGTCTTCTGTGTCCAAAAAAGGGCTAAAAAACGATCCTAACGACTAATTAATACAGTCATCCTCCGGGCTTTTATAGCCTCTGTCTGTGCTGGAAAGCATTAAAAAATTACAGAACAGATATGCCTTTTCAGTCCTTTTGATCATCAACAGAGAAAAAAATTGTAATAGAAGACAAGGGAATGAGGCTACCATCAGTAATAGGCCTGTTTTACATATCAATAAAGAGAAAAAAATAATTTCGGGAAGGAGAACTTCGTCCTTGTAACACCTGTTCAGACAAAGTTCCTTCTATAAGGATAAAGCTTCTTTAGATAATCTGTCCACATGTGCATTGAATTCCTTTTAAATGTGGGAGAAAGAAAGCTCTAAAAACCTCATTTCTATCTTGGTAACCTTGGACATGATTGGACTAAGCACCAGATTTTCTATGTGACATTCACCATTTGCCCAATCCATTAGCAGATTTCAATTTCCCGTTACTGGTAGCCTTTCAGTACCTTGATCAGCTGCACATTTTAAGAGTAACCATAAGGAAAAAAATTCAGCCCTCTTATTTGTCCCTTGACCTGCTGCGTACTTGAAAGAAACATAATTATTTACCTTCGAATACAAAATGCCACCAGCACCACATTTACCTGGAGTTCTTTCATGCATTGTCAAGAAAACCTTAGGCCTTAGTTTATCAATCTCAGGAGCTATTAGAATTCTTCGGGTTTTTAATTTTTCAGGTTTCCATGACTCCCCATATGCAAATCTGATCAGATGAGCTACCCCTGCGGGGTTTATGCCCTTCTCTTGAAAAGTCATACTGTTTCTTGAAAGCCAAAGTCCTCACATAAAAAAGCAAGGCAATGACTTGTGAGCTGCCATAGTTTTATCTTTATACCAATTTTCAAAACAATCTAGCAAGGTTTCTTTTTCCCACCCATTATTGCCATTTGATAGGTTCAAAGCTTCATTCCAAACTTCCCTGGCAACAACGTATTGCACAAATAGGCAGTTTACTGTTCCCTCGTTGCTTTTGCACATAATGCATCTGCCTGGGCCCTGCCAGTTTCTTTCCTGATCATCGTCCCAGGTTAAGATTTTATTTGACAATGCTAACCACATAAAAATCCTAGTTTTAAGAGGACTGTTAAGTTTCCAGATTTTTTTCCACCACCACTTTTTCTCCCAAACCCATTCTTCTTCCATTTTAGCTGCATACCCTAGGTGACCTGATCCTTTGTTTTTTTGACGATTTCAATTCATCTTCCATATTGCTAAGCTTCAGGGCACTGTGGTTTAATTGGAGAGTATATTGGTTCCATTGTTCAGCAAGGTCATTCTGCAAATTTTGATCACTTGCATCCTTCCATTCTTGCCTCCCCCAGTTGCTCTGATATGACACAAGGAATAGCATAATTTCGAGATATTTCATCATGTCTAAATAATATATTTGAAAACTTCAGTGCCCTTTGAAAACCTTTATGTTAGCTGTAGAAGGGTTCTAAACATTTTTTTCTCTTAACCTTGAAGACACAATTAAGTAAAAAATAAAAAGTGGGCTTCTGGTTATTAAGTATATCTTAGAGTTTAGCTTGTTTGGTTGATTCCAAAAATGTCCTCTCATATCTTTCAAATGGCAATTCAAAGGGACCTTTATGAATAAAATTGTAAACAGATAGATAGATTGCGACGATAAAAAGTTCTTAAGGGGTTGGTGTGGACCTCTCAATTGGCAATTCAATGGGACCACTTTGAATAAAATTGTAAACAGATGCATTGCACTGAAAAAAATTCTTAAGCAGCTGGTCTGGACCTCTCAAGCTATGGTGAGAATGTGGGGGCCTAGCCCTTAGCTTCTCCAGCAAAAAGTTCTGCTAGTTTTGATTTCTGGTGAAGGCCCTACCTGATTGAATTGTCATAGTGAAAGGGTGAGTTATTCAATTTCCCAACTCGTATATCTGTCTTCGGGAGAGACCCTAATACTAAGGGGCCAGGGCAGATGCATCTTTCTGGGGAATACAAGGGACCTCTATTTATAGAGATCCTCATGCCAATCACAGATGTACCCATTTAAGTGGAAACTAAAGGCCCTATTATTTGTTTGGAGTGTTTTGGGCTTATTGCTGTTATATTTGTTGTATTATCTATATTTTGAGGATGAGCATATTAGTCTGAATCAGATCAGTTTATCATGCATAGTTATTGTCTTGTTGACCATGGAATACAATATTGTGGCATTTTGTTCTTCTTGAAATTATATGGTTCTAATTGTTCACATTCATTTACCTCATGTGTTGCATTTTTAGTCTTCTGTTCAGTTAATTCAATAAGTTTCTTTAGTAGAGCAAAAGGGAACTGTGATGAACAAAGCTGATTTTGTACATTTTTCCATAAATTTTTTGGGGCCGAGCATATTGCTATCAATCAGTTTAAACTGATCCTATCTGGGATCTTTATGAATGAAATCATAAACATAGACTGTGATGATAAATTTTTGTAAGAGGCTGGTGTGGACCTCAAAGCCATGGAGAGAATGTGGGTTCCTACCGTGAGCTGCTTCAGCTAAAAAAACTGTTAGTTTTGATCTCTAGTCAAGCCCCTATTTGTTTTTGGTTCACAAATGTCTTTGGCAATCCTGTTACCCTCTCATCTTGAAGCTCACTCCAAATTGTTAGATTTTCTAAACCATGGTAAACAGATTCCACACTCTAAAAGAATTCCTACAGGAAACTAAACGGTGGAAAACTTAAGGCTACTCAAAACGGCACTCTGTAATTAATGCTAGAATCTCTAAACATATACTGTAGAAAATATATAATGTAAACACAGTAAATTGATTGTCAAAACCTCTTACTGTTTTTCTTTACTTCTGAAAATGACAATCTGCTACAGGAAAACAGAAAACTGCAAACTGCTGAACTGAAAACTGAATCAAAAAAACTATACCCTGGCTTTCTTATTTATAGACTAGGAAGAAGAGTACGTACAGTGAATCTGGACACATGCAGAACAACGCCTCAACTGGAGATGATCTGAGCCATGCAAGCATGCATCCTCCTAGAGATCTACACCATTATCTGCATGCATGTGCCTAACTGAACTTAGACTTAAGCTACAATTAGAAAACTGCTTAATAAACTGAAACTAACACATGCAAGTGCATGCACCCTCTTTTACTTAACTTAGAAATGACATGCAATCTCCTAGAACTAGAATCTAAGGATACCTTATCCTATACTATCTGTTATCGCACAGTTTGTAGCTAGGTCAAATGGCTATAGATAGAAGGCCAAACTGGCGTAACAGGAACCTATCCCACCCAATGTCACCATGATGGGGAGGTTCTTTCTCTTTAGGGAGGTCAGGCCCAGGGGAGACGTCCCCGGTAACCTGGAGTTTTGAAGAGGCAAAGGTTTAAAAAGCCAAAGTAAAGTTCCCCCTTCACAGGTCACCACCAAAACAGATAGTCCTGACCTAACAGCCAATAATGAAGTGTAGGCCCAAAGAAGAACACCTGCCCGGAACAAAGCAAACCAATATATATATGCAAGCTATGATTCAATGGGTTAGTACTTCAATAGACTATCTGATATCAATATAAGCATTTGCAACAATAAATATTGACGAAGTCAATGTTTGTTAATATAGCAAAGAAATAATGTTACTTCACCAATAAATATCAAGATGATGTAGCAATCAATGTATCCAATCAATCCTCATTCAATAAATGCATCAAACCACCATCCAATTGCTTAATATATAAAAATTGTTGCATCAAGATGAAATAACCAAGGGTGACATCAGCCTTTAGGGTTAGTAGTTAGTTAGGGTTTTAATTTATAAGAGGTTTTGAGAGTTGTTTCAATCACTTTAACTTCAACGTTGGAGGCTAAAGATCAGTGCCTAGGGTTATGGAGTCAAAAGGTGAAGGACGCAAAAGTTGAAGGGGATGAGATTCAAAGGACAAGAGGGAAAGCTTTCAAGGTGTTGCAACAGCAGGGCCTTAAAGACAGAAACCTAGGGGAGAGAGGCTCACTCCAGTGTTGCTTAAGCAAGGCCTCGTGCTCTCTCCTCCTTCCCGACAAACAGCTAGCTCAAAGACAAGTAAAAATCAAGACAGGAGAGTTTAAAGAGTGAGAGTGTTGCAAAGGCAAGGCTCTTTCATCTAACCCTAAAAAAAATGGCCCTAGGTGTAGATAACCTAGGCCTGGGACATCCTCCTCCTCTTGAAGTTTAAAGGTACGGCTAGCTTAAGGGAAGAAGAAAGAAAGAGTGTAGCAATGGCTAGGCTCTCTTCTTCTTCTTCAATGGCTAAAAGGTTTTTCTATCAGGGGACATGAGACAACAACCTACTTGTGTGTTTGTCCCCTAGGGTTTTGATTCATATATAAATAGATGCAAGAAATTAAACTACAACCATTCAATCAAGAAGTTTTGCAGAAAAATACTTACAAATCATCAAGAAAATAGCATGCAAACCCTAGTTGTAAACCTTCCTTCAAGAAAAACACCATAAATTGCCAAAAATCTCCTCTCCAAACAAGTGTGCCTTCCTCGAAATAGCCAATAACCCTAATGGGGCACAAAAATCAGACCTCACTAGGAGAGTGAGTGATGAGTTATGTCAAAATGAGGATAAAACTCCTCAATATATACTATATCATGACCTTTAATTAAATTTAGGTCATAAAAATTAGCCGACAAGGCTTTAAACCAAAATCGTATTGTTTCTACATTAAATGTTCTTTTAAAACCCTAAATGAGCAAAAAGTGAGACGTCAAGCCCTCCTGAGGGAGACGTTAAGCCTTTTTGGGGCCAGTGCAGCATCCAGAAGCCAAACGTTAGCCCTCCTTGGGCTCTTCAAAACTGCCACACGTGCCAACAACCCTATCCATCTGCCATATGCTCATGATGACGTCACAAGCCTCCTGGTGACGTCCTGGGTCATCTGGGGGCAACGTTCCACTGCAAGTGGGTCAATCCCCCTAGGCCTGGCTCAGCCAAAGTGCCTCTGGTGAAACGTCCTTCTTCTTCTCAGGTGCAAAAGCTCAATCAAGCACTGTCCTATCTCTGCCCCTCTAACGGGGTTTCAGCAACCATCTGATGGGCTCTTCAGCCCCATGGAGGTCCGAACTAATCATCTCCCCATGTGTACCGGTCCGAATGGTACCTGTCCGTCGGGCATGGTCCTGCACATCAAAAACTTCGTCCTCCATGGGTTCATTGGTCACAGGGATCATAGCAATGTTAATCACGTTTCATCATTAATATTATCAAACATATGCATAAAAACCCTGATATATCATCCAATAGCTCAAAGACATTACAAAGACCTACAATACAAGGTTGAAGAAAAGGACAAGACACCCTATTAGGCTAGTATCCATAAAGAAAGGAAAGTCTCCAAGGGGTTTCATCCAAGCCATGTAAAATGAGGTGGTGTGGATAAGGAATGTCTAGACATACGAGTAGAGTGAGAGCCAGGGATGCATGATATTGCCTGTGGATGCCTTTGTAGAAGGTGAGTTGTACCCGTCATGGATGCAATTTTTTCCAAGCCCTTTCTTGCCTTTATTCTTTTCTTTTCTTTATTTGCTTTTTCTTNGCCAGGGATGCATGATATTACCTGTGGATGCCTTTGTAGAAGGTGAGTTGTACCCGTCATGGATGCAATTTTTTCCAAGCCCTTTCTTGCCTTTATTCTTTTCTTTTCTTTATTTGCTTTTTCTTTTTATTTCAAGGGCTAACTATAGGACACTACCTTGGCGTGGTGACTAGAGCTGACAGTGTTACCCACAAGCACTTTCACAGAGATGATAAGGCTGGCTCGTGATGAGACCCCCTTCCCCTTGGCCATGCAACCAAAGGTCACTGCCCTGGCGTGGTAACTAGATAGTGGCAATGTCATGCTGTTAGGTACCCATGAACATAATAGGCTGGCTCGTGATGAGACCCCCTATCCTCTTGGCTAGGTCTTGTTTTGTTACTTTTCTTCGGGTCCCTCTTGTTTCTTGCTGAGAGGCTTTTTAGTGCCTTCTCGAGGATCCCTGGGCGAGGCATCTCAAGGTTTCATTTTTTAGGCTTTTATCTTTTACCAACTACTTTTACCTTCTGGGTCTTTAGCCCCTTCTTCCCACGAGATAAGGTGCAACCCCACAAACAGATCATCCTAATGCTCGGACTAGGGGAATGGGATAGATGAGCAGGAGATAAGATGAAAAAGTGATGATATGATGGGAGCGGACGATGGCTCTTCAGAAATCCCCCCAGTGGAAAACCAAAACCTATGGGTACAGGCTTGCTAGGACACCCTGTCAATCCCTCCAATCATGGTCAAGTGGGTTGATGTAAGATCCAAGCAGTCGTTAGAGATAAAAGGAGTGAGATGCATGTATCTAAAGGTTATAATGATCAAAAGTGACACATACCATGATACCTGGACCAATTACCTCATGGAGCATGAGCCTTCTCCGATACAAGACCAGGTCGATGGTGATGGATGTTGTTGCTGCTGACAAGACGAATCTGATGAAAGAAGAGAAGGATGGGCCCTCCAGGGCCATGCTCAGGTCAATCCTGCTCTCGGTACTCCATGTCTAGGACCTGTGGGCCTCGATACATGATCTCCTAGTTATCCCTAGAAATATGGGATAACACTATCTATAGCTGGCGCATGCATGCAAGCATGCACCTTCAGTGATGGAAGCCTAGAGGCCCTCTAGCCTTCTTTAATACTGCGCCCTCATCTACAAACCACCATACAACATGGAAATGAATGTCGTGTGGATCTGTTGTGTGTATGATGCTGCTGTAACAGAAAAGTGACCAGATCAACCATGTTGTGCACAGTGCTGTAGAAGACTATCTGAGCAACACTCTCTAACACAAATTACGACTTTGCTGATTTCACATCCTCCTATATGAACTTTTTCCACTCTTGGAAAATCCAAGTTTGCTATTGTAACCCTCAACGTTGAACTTCTTTTCCATCCTGTCATCTAACTCATAAAATTTCCCTTAAAAGAATCAATAAAATTTGACCAATTAAATAAATGCTCACATTGGTTACATTTTCTAAACTAGGCCAATCATCAATAGCCCCTGCCTTCCTTGCATCCACACTTTGATCTGCGACATCAACAATGGCTTTCTGCTCCATGTCTTGGCTGAAGTCTTGGCTGTAACTTTCAGTCTAGCCTCAGCCTCAGCTTCATCTTCTTTAAGTTCATGCACACAAGCATTTGCATGCGTGTTCTCCTTAGATTCTTCAATTTCAACTTTCTAAATCTCCCTTCTTACTCTACCCATATTTTACTGCTGTACAAGTTTGACAATGCATCTTCCCTCTTCTTCAGCTTCTCTAGCTTCATTATCTAAGTTTGCGAGAAGTTTCACCCCTCCCCCACGTTTCTGTGTCAAAGAGAGGAAATGTCAAAAAATGTTTCCGGGAAGTTTTTGGATTTGGAAACACACCTCGAATTGCCTAACATAGAAAATGGGAAACAAAGCTATATATGGGATTTCATATTCAACTCACCTACAAGTTGAGTGTTGTCTTGCCAATATATGTGGGTACTCCACTTTCTATAGAGCGAATATCGAATATCTAGTAATTACAACATTAGTGCTATTGACTAGCCAATGAAAGATTGCGACATCGAAATGGGTGAGTGGCTACTTGTTATAAGGAAGAATATTAATTAAAATCTGATAAAAAACACTACCACTCACCGGCTTTTATTTGAAGAGGAATTGCAGTGATGTTCGACCCATTTTGCTTCTTGTACACCCAAGCAACGATGAGGTTTGCGAGCATGGTAATAAGGTATCCCATAGTGCAGAACATGAATGCAAAAGGATACATATTTTCCATCACATCTACAAATGTTTCTATGGAATCGCTGAGGAAATGCATCCAAGTTGTAACATACCCAACCTCAAAGTTCAATCCCATTACTACCATTTTCTACTTTGATACCAATCTGTAACATACCCAACTTCCTTGCTGGGCCATGTTACTACAAAAACGACTTAGCATATCGATCCAAATGCGGAAATACATTCATGTAGCATGGCATACAAGCTCATGCAACTAACAACAAGCTTTAAATTCATGAATGAAACTAATTAAGCAAACAAAACATAAATAAAACATTTACACAGCGGAATTAAACATAAGAGATAAAACATAACACTTATCTCTCGATAAGTCACCAACTAGTTGCATACAAAGGACGTTCCTCCCAACCGTATGCTTAGTTGTTCCATTTCTCTCAATAGCAAGCCACCCCCTTGTTGGGTCTATGAATCCACAAGGAGATCTGGCTCTCATGGCTGGCCACTGTCCTCACACAACCCAATACCCAAATTTCCAAATCCAACAACAATTCTAATCCACCAGCTCTCTTTCCCTTCAACCTACACAACCTAGGGAATGAGATCCCCTTCTCTGCCATGTAGTCCCTCAAGCTATCCCACTTCCCTCCAGGGCTCCAACACAAGGTTGGCTAGGAAATCTCATAGTTGGGGAATCCAAGAATTCTTTGTTGTTCCAGGAGTTCTCACAACCAATGTTGTATATCTCGTCTCAGGCAAAGTATCGGCGAGGGTCCGAAATGTAACTTATCAGTGGCATCGGCGGAAAACATCGGAATATCTCGGAAAATGTCTCAAGACCTCAAAAAATACAAAAACACTCATTTTTTTCAATTTTTTAAACATGTAAAGCAACAACAACATCAAATAGACATATTTCTACATAGATATGAAAATACAACTAATAAATAAGATGCATAAGATGTCAAGTGGTCACATATTGTTACTAAACTGAAAATTCTAGAACATGTTCCTGATAGGATGATACAAAATCACATCAAATGATCAAAATAAATGTATCTCATGAGATGAATCATCATGAGGCATCTAGATACTAAATAGTACATAATAAAATGAAAATGATAGATCATAGGAATCCAAATCATTGATTCCCTCTAGGTTGTGCCACTCTACCCCTTTTACGGGTAAAGGGCACCACTTTTCCTCTGGAAGTAGTAGGTGGTCGTGGAGGTACTCGGGATGAGCTTGGAGTGGAAGCTCCAGCTGCTCCAGCTGCTCCAGATGCTTGATCTGAGGTGGTAAGTGATGGGGACGAGGTGGAAGGCAAAGTGTGTTGCCTCCTCCCAGTCCAACTCCAGGTATGGCTCTCCGTGGAGGTGGTGGCGGCATTGGCCACACCAGAAGATCAATCTCCTCCTCAACCTTTGTATCCACTGGAAGTGGAACATCGTCCTCCTCCTCCTCCGTTGTCACCTCCTCCCTCAAATCATCTACATGCTCCTCCTCCAACCACTCGAGTGCCTCCTCCATCTCAGGCTCTTGAATCTCCACCCTCCACTGACTAGTGGTGTCAATGTCATCCAATGAAATGGCCTCTATGTTAGATTCTTTGTCAAGTTGCTTCACCCACAGCCTTAGATTGTAGTAGACATATACCAAGTCATTAAGGTGCTAGGTACCTAACCTATATGAACATTGAGAGCCATAGTTAGTGATGGTAAATACTAAATTGTAAAAATTAAAATTAAAAAAAAAATATAAACAATTTAAATTTTGATTGTTGCATTTTTAACATTTCTAACATGTTGCGCTTCTTGGAGTGTATCTTTTCAAAGACGCTCCAATTGTACTCACACCTTGAAGAACTGCAAGTTTGACTAAGCACCCGAACGACAAGTTTTTGCAAATCTGAGAGCTTTCCACCATAAATCTACAATGAATAAAATGAAAAGAAGAAAATGAATTATATTTCAGATTTCCATCAAGTAATAAATGTCATATATAATATATAGAAAGGAATAAACAAATTTTGAAATTGAAGCTTACCCGGCATCCTTGTGGTCCTATCTTGGACAGCCATATCATAGCCCAACATCCTAGATGCCATCCTATATATCTCATTCTGTTTAGAAATCTCTGAGCGTTCAGTTGGAGTCAGCACCATCCTCTGAACACACTAGAGGAAACCATCAATGACCTCACCATCAAAATTAAATCCACAAGCATAAGCGAATGCAGGGCCGAGGTAGAGCCCTAGACATGAATAGGACAATGGAGAGTGTTATTCCATCGCTCATCAATCACAACCCATATCTGATCTCTCTTAGTGAGTCCTTCCTCCCCCTTGTCCTCATAGTACCAGTAGATAGCTTCCTTGGCCCTATCCATGGACTCATACAAGTAGCCCATTGCAGGATTCTCACCATCAACCAATTGAAGAACCTTTACCAAAGGTTCACTAATGGTACATACCTCGCCTACTCCACTCCAGAATCTTTGGTCATGTCCCACAAGTTGGGCTATGGCTTGCCCCATCTTGTTTGGTGCTATAGACACAAGCAGCCCACTCATAAGAAAGAAACATTCTCTGTAACTCCAACATATTATTGAGGAGCGACTGAAGAGAAATGACGTTGGTGGCAAAACGTGTGATCGCGGGATGCACCAATTCTCTGTTCCCTGTGAACCGTCTCATGAGTGAAAGAACAAATGTGATTATATATATATATATATATATTGTCACACTCCGAGATGAATCAATGATTTCCTTGATCCAAGGAAGTTTTCCCATGTCCTCTAGCATCAAATCAATGCAATGGGTTGGACAAGGACTCCAGTACAAGGATGGATACCTCTCCATAAGCATCCTCCTAGCAGCAACATAATTAGCAGCATTGTCCGTGATGACTTGGACAACATACTATGGGCCTATCTCTCGGATAAATCCATCCAACAACTCACATAATAATTGTGCAT
>JASDQU010260742.1:0-15690 GCA_032191745.1 Picea mariana
ACCAAAGTTGGAGTTTCTCCATTCTTGATTCACCTTCCTTGTGTCCTCATCATGAATTTCATGGGATGCATTTTCACTTTTAGGTGTCTTCTCTGTTATGAAATTTTTCAATACTTCCATGATCTCCCCTTTTAAACCATCCATCTTAGTATCCAACTTAGCTTCCATTGAATCCGTCTTCTTTTGTAGTTCATTTATGTCCCTACGAATTTATTCACCTTCATCAAGAGTCAAAGTAGGATTTTCTGGAGGCTTATTTGGTGTAGAAGTTCCCTTTTTTGGTGGCATGTTGACCAAGTATCACTTTTGAACCTTGATTTTGAGGTGGTTCTGCTAGACAATATTTCTTCTGCTGTATCTCCCAAGTTTCGACCCTTCTGGGTATGAAACTTTCTTTTATGTAGTTCTCTGATATTTCTTCTCTGCAATGCTACAGGTCTGATCAAAATTTGATGTGACAAGTGGAATTTACGGTAACTTCCCCACAACTTGCCTATTTTTGGCCTTTCCAGGAGATCTCACTTGTATAGCGTGCCCCGCACAAAATAACTGATATAAAATTCTGAAACTCGCACAAAAAATACTACATACTATCCATGATCCAATGAAACTAGTCCCGCTCTGTTAGCGTCGGAAGTCACTCCTGGATTGCAGTAGGAGCAGAGCCTGAAACCCATCAATTTAATGTTACGATTTGTTTATAAAAGGATGATCGAATGGAAGTAAACTCAGAACAATATTATCTCAACTGCACAATTGGGCCAGGCATGCATGGGCGAGTGAGGTCTTAGATAAACTTCAAACAGTGAGTTGTAATAAGGGTGAGTAGGAGGAAGACTTGTATAAGAAGAGTGCAGGGGTCTGTTATAAGCCTCAAGTTTCTAAAAGACTGTGAGAGAAAGAATTCGAAGGCAAGGGCCTCTTGCATCCAAATGCAGAAAACCAGAAAATACAATAATGCAACAATAAATATTTTATCATGGCACCACCGCAACAACCCATGCGAATCAATCGATCATGAATTCTCTGGTATAAGACGAAAACAGAGATGGAGCAAGAAAACTGTTTGTCATAAAACAAGAAATCTCAAACAAAGATACATAACCCCAGAACTAGAATGGTCATTGAAAATTTACAGTTGGGAGCTTCGCTCTACCATCCATAGATACAAAAATGGCGAAAACGCCTACATATACTCAAAACAACAACAACAACAAAACCGAGACGTTGCATTAAAACTTTGCATCTGCATGGCTTCTGACAATCTGCACCTGCAATCTTTGAATAATCATGCACCAACGATGGACGCAATCTGACTCGTGACAGCTCCATGGGCGAATCGACGTGCCTTTAATTCGTCGCCGAACTTTCCCATTATGGCGGAGATGATGTCTAACCACCACCAACTGCTTCAATAACTGTTTCATTAGGATTGAGGATGGTCCGACCAACTTGACACCTCGGGGACGTGGACGACCCTTCATGTTGCCACCTGGATTAGTTGAATGGCCTAATGAATAGGCGTGGAGGCCAGCACGAAGAATGGGGCGCACGACGGGAGTAGTGGCGCCAAAGCTATGAGGGCGAGGCATGAAGTGATGAGGGGTGAGAGAGGTTACAGGGGAGACAAATGGCAGAAGGAAATAAGAGGAGGAGGCAGGAGATGAGACGTAATGGGCACATTTTAGTGGGAGGCTGACGTGGAAGGGAGCGGGACACATGGCAGGTGGTGAGTGGATGATGAGATGGGGAAAGGACTACCTGGACTAAAGAGCGAAGAAGGACAGATGACACATGGCAACAGGGGAAGGGTGGCTTCAGAGGATGGCATAACAGGGGTGAGGGCCCACGCTGGTTAAGAACAGAGCAGTTGAGAAGGACGAGATCGCGAGAGCATCATTGATCCGGGCGCTTAGATCTTGGCCGTTGGGAAGCTGCGTGCCCGATTTCGGACCCCCCCCATCAGCTTAAAGGTAGAAATGCAAGGGGGTTCTGAAATTGCCTTGAGTGCCGTTGATCTGGGCACTATGATCGTAGCCATTGGAGAGATGTGCCCCAGATTCTGGACCCCCCCCCTCCCCTTAAAGGTAGAAAGGCGGAGGGGGTCCAGAATCATCTGTGTGCCGTTGATCTGGGCACGTGGATGTCTACCATCCAGATCAGTTTGCTACTTATCATGGGCACAGTTGTATCTCGAACTTAGGACAAGTGGGTTTTTTACCCATTCCTTTGCATTTTATCCCCATTACCAGAAATATCGCTAACATTTGGCTCCATGGGGGATAGAGTCGTCCCTGTGATGCTCTAAGAACTCTTTTGTAGATTCAGTGCCTTTGCTGTTGGGCTATGGAGTCGTTTATTAGGCTGAAAACAAAAACAATATTTACAAGACAAAACAAAAAGAGTCGACTGTGGCTCACAGAAAACATTTTTTTAAGAAATGCCCATTCACTGGGCTGCTAAAAATTTCTTTGCCTTCCAGATCCTACAACCTATAAGTGTTGTTTGAAAATACTTCAAGAATCTTGAAAGGACCAAACCAGAGGGCGTCAAATTTACTGTGTTTGCCTCTGTCCTACCTGCGCGCATCCCATTTGAACACCAGATCACCCTTCTCAAATTCCTTCTTTTTCCTCTTCTTGTCAAAAGCTTGCTTGATCTTCTGCTGATGATTGTAGGCCCTGTTAATGACCTGTTTTCTGATCCGTTGCACTTCCACCATCTGATGAATCCTTCTAACCACATGGTTAGGTTCTCCTTCAAAGTCTTGGAGGAAATTTGCCACAGATAAGGCGAACTGAGTGGGGAAAATGACCTCTATTCCGTAAACAAGTTGGAAAGGTGAGATGCCCATGGATTTCTTGGTTGTCACCCGATCAGCCCAAAGAGAAAATTTGAGCTTTGAGTCCCAGACCCTTTTATTGTCCTCCAGGAGCTTCTTGATGAGATTGATCAGACTTTTATTGGAGGACTCTGCCAGTCCGTTTCCTTGAGGATAATAGGGAGTAGAGTGAATCAGTGAAATCTCGAACTATTCACAGAACTTGACCAGAGGCTCAGACCGAAAGGGGGAGGCATTGTCAGTGACAATTTTGGTAGGGCAGCCAAATCTTGCTATGAGATCTTCCAGGAAGATGATAATCACTTTGTGGGAAGTGCTTCTGGTAGGGACAACTTCTATCCATTTGGTGAAATAGTCGGTTGCAGTCAGAATCCATTTGTGTTGGCCACTTGAGGGAGGATGAATTTCTCCGACGAAGTCCAATCCGCACTGTTGAAAGGGTGCTTAAACTACTATAGGATTTAATGACAGAGATTTGAGTTGCTTCTTTCCTGAAAACTTCTGGCATTTGACACAAGCTTTGATTTCTCTGCAGACATCAGGAAATAAGGTGGGCCAGTAATACCCAGCTCGGAGGATCTTGTGAGCTGTGGTCTTCCAAAAATGATGACCTCCACAGAGACCACTATGGAAATTGAACATAACCTTCTGAGCTTGCTGCGGGTCCAGACACCTTAGTAATACCCCCAGAGGGTCTTTCCAATACAAGGCTTGGTCAATGAGGCAATACCTGACCGCTTTGAGCTTTAAGGCCCTGGCCTTACTTTTTCCCAATCCATCAGGGGGCTTTAATTCTTGCAGAAAGTATAAGATATCCTTGTACTAGGGGCATGATGCTAGTGATAGGGCACCCTAGAAATGCTTGTTGGATGGCTCAGCTTGCTCATTGATGAAGTTAATTCCCAAGGCATTGTATTTGGATTCAACCAACAACTTGGCCAAACCCTGCCCCTTTATCAAATTGGTGGGCTTAATATCCAGATCAAACTCTAGGATCTTGGCGATCCATTTACCCCTCCTCCCGTCTATGTCAGGCTGTATAAGAATGTCCCTCACAGAGGTTGAAGGGACATATGCAGTGATATTTGAATGCAAGACATAGACTCTGAAAGCTTTGAGGGCTTTCACCAAGGCATAAGCCTGCTTCTCCATGATATCGTAACAAAGTTCTGCATATCTCAATGCCTTTCTAAAGAAGGCAATAGGTTGCTCTCGCCCTTGATCATTTTTCTGCAATAAGACTACTGCTACTGTATCATAAGAAGCAAAAGGAAAAATCAGGAAATCTTTAGAATAATCGGGACTGATTAGCACAGGTGCCTCAGTCAATGCCTTCTTTATTTGGGCAAAAGATTCCCTTGGCTCAATGGTCCATTTTATTTCATTTCCCTTTCTGAGCATGGTTATGATGTGTTTCACCAGCTCGGAAAAATTTGAGATGAATCTCCTCAGAAAATTAATCTTTCCCAAAAATGCCTGAACCTCTTTCTTAGATCTGGGAAGTGACAGGGTCTAAATTGCTTCCACCCTGCTAGGATCAATTCTCACCCCCTCTGCTGATACTATATGGCCTAATATCTTTCCCTCCTGCATAGAAAACAATGATTTCTTGGGGTTTAAAGATAGGCCATACCTCTGACACTTCAGGAAAACCTTCTTCAAGTGGTAGCGGTGCTCTTTATCAGTCTTGGAGAAGACTGTTATGCCATCTGGGTAGATCACCACAAACTTATCTTTCTCTCCGATGAATGTTATGTCCATGGCTCGCTGGAATGTGGCTCCTGCATTCATCAACCCAAAATGAATTTTGGCGTACATGAATGTGCCCCAAGGAGTGGTGAAGGCTGTCTTTTCTCTGTCCTTAGGCATGACTGATATCTGATTGTATCCAGAGAAACCATCAATCATGGATATTCTGGATGCACCGGTGACCTTCTGCAATATGTGCTCCATGTTGGGCAGGGGATAATTATCTTTCCTTGAGCTCCTGTTCAGGTTCCTGAAATCAACACAGAGTTTGATTTTGCCACTTTTCTTCCTTACTAGGACCAAATTGGCCACCCAGTCAGAATATCTCAAGGGGACAATGATTTGGGCATCTAGCAGCTTCTTCACTTCTTTCTCCATGACAGGTAACAACATGGGGTTTAACCGTCTTAGTTTCTGCTTGAATGGCCTAGCCTCTTCTCTCAGTGGGATCTTGTGCTCAATGACTGATGTGTCATATGTCTTGAGGTCTTCGTAGGTCCACGTGAACACATCAACAAACTCCCTCAGCAACTCAGTATATTCGGCCCTCTTCTCCCTGGTCAAACTTCTTGACAACTTGGCGAACTTGGGCTCCTCTGGTGTGCCTATGTTGCACTCAGCTGTGTCAGCATCATCACCTGAAACTCTACCCTTTACCATCATGTCATTCCCATCGAACAACCTTTCTAATGGGATTAGTCCTTTTAGAATGTAATTGTTCGGTAGTTGGATAATCTGGTGGTTAGCAATTTTATTCAAAAATTCCCCAGGGTGATGGTCACCTTCCATGTCAGGATCCTCATCTATGTGTAATGTAGAAAAGTCATCAACGGATTGGATAAATTTTTCGATCTCCAGATCATCTTCAAATACCTTCCAATGTTTAACATTGTCTAGTACAGAGGGTCTATATCTTATTTCAACATCAGATTCGATCATAGGCGACAAAAGAACTTCAAGCAAACTAGCTGAGACAACTAAAGAATCGGCTGAAGTATTTTCTTCCCTCGGAATGAAAGAAATGTTAAAAGCCAAGAAGAAATTATCAACTAGGTCCCACACCTCATTTCTGTAATTCTTGAGCTGGGGGTTTTTAGCACGATAGGCATTTCTGACCTACTGTATAATCAACTCAGCATCTCCAAATATTGCTATCTCCTTTATTCCCATTTCTTTTGCAGCCCTCATACCTAGAACAAGAGCTTCATATTCTGCCACATTGTTGGTGATTTCGAATTCCAACTTGTATGACAGGGATATGGTTTCTTGACAAGGCGATATGAATACCACTCCGGCACCTGCGCCTATACTGGAGGAAGCTCCATCAAAGAACATCTTCCAAACAGAGGTAGTTGGAGGAGGCATCTCTCGATTAAGAATTGGCTATTTTCTGATCTGTAAAGGGGACTCAGGAATCTCAGTGACCTATAACAAACTAGACCCTAAGTCAGTGTCAAGTGCAAAGATGGGTTGATTAGTGGGGTTCGCTTCATCACTGACTATGTAGGCTAGCTGGGCTTCTCTGTACAATCTTCTATGTTCCCATCCAAAGACTGAAATGGTGGAATATGTGAGATCCATCTGTAACGTTCCTCCAAGTCTCTTAATCCAAGACCTTGACAACAGCATGCCGAACTTGGGGGGAACATCAGCTACCAAAATATCCATGACCATACTCTTCATGGGCAACTAAAACAAAGAAACTACCAAGTCCTTGATGACTCCCAAACATTGCACCCTCCTGGAGTCAAAAGAATAGAGGTCATGATAGGCTCTGGTGACTTCTAACCCTAGCTCTTCCATGACGGTTTTGGGCATGAGATTGTGAGAAGCCCCAGAATCCATTAAGCAGTTGTGCAACACTTTATCATGTATGTTCAAGGATGTGTAGAAGGGAGGGGATGAATCATCTCTATCTTCTACCATGGGTCCTAGGACAACTGCTGGCTTTTCATCTTGGAGGTTTATGGAGTCTGTGGGAGGGCATGAGGTTTCAGACTACAAAATCTCAGAGAAGCACCTTTTGAATTCTTCATGTTTGATTAGCTCAGTGAGGGGCACAAGGATTCTGATCTTTTGAATTTCATGCTCAAAATTAAAAGAAGATGCAAGCTTTGAAATTTCTCTTATTTCAGGGACATGATTGTGGACAATGGGAGAGAGGGGTTGAGCCTTCTTACCTCTATGTCCGTTTGCTACCTTAATAGAAGGTTTCTTCGTTCTAGTGGGTTGCTCAGGAATATCAGGTGCTGCTGTCTTTTTGTCGGACCTCAGGTTGTACCTGCCTTGACTACCACCAGCCTTATCTCCCTTGCTTAATTCATTTAGTTAACTGTCCATGAGAGACTCCTCATATGCTGATTGGGTGAGATGAGGAAAAGGAGGAGTGTCCCCAAAGAAATGGATTTCAGGATCTAGCTCGTCTGCTTCCCTTTCTGCATCTTCGGCCACAAAATTGTTCTGAAAAGGGGCCTGAATTCTTTGGTCTTCTCTGTCTCTTCCTCTTTCCTTTTGCACATTTGGGGGAGCAAAATTATTTGGTCTTCTGAAACCTCCTCCCTTTTCGGCGTTTTGGGGACCTTTGTGTTTGCCTCCCTTCCATCCTCATTCTCTCCATGTCTGTAGATAGAGACTTCACCATCCTAGTCAATTCATCTACCTGAGGGTGGGGCACCAATGTGCCAGAAGTTGAGGCTTCGGATTTTCCCTTTATTCTGTCTGCATCGGCCTTGTTCCTCAGTCTGTCAGCTACTAATATGTTGGATTCCACCTCTATGGCCGCATATTGCATCTGAGCTAAGGAGGTGGCTCTTCTTTCTCTCAATAAATGCAGAAATTAGGGTCAAATGCACCAGCATAAGAAATTTGAGCAGAGGCTTTTGAGGGATTTATCTCTGTAGGAATCTTATTATACATCTTATTGAATCTTTTGGAGAAGTTAGAGACAGACTCTCCTTCCATTTTCTTCAGAGACCCAAACTCTGTCATGTAATACATGAAATCCTTCCTATCTCCCCACTGCCTCAGGAAAACACTATCCAGAACTTCAATTCCAGGAATAGACCCGGGGGCCAGTCCCCTGAACCATTTCCTGACCTCGCCATCCAGGATCTGGACAAAGACTCTCATCTAGACATATTCATTCTCAATGTTTAGGTTGTCTGCATAACTGTAGAAAGCAACCAAGTGCTCTTCTGTAGTTATGTCCCCTTCTGCGGTGAACTTGGGCATGTATTTCAAGTAGTCTCCAGTAGGGAGAGGATTCATGGGATGGGGTAGGATTAAGGGGGCGTATCTGGCAGCAACTATGGCATCCATTCTATTCAGAGGGGGATTAGCACCAGCCATAGGAATATTAGGTGGAGGAGAACTAGGAGGAGAAGGAGTTCGTGAAGGGGCTACTGGGAATGAATCTCGAAGTGGAGTGGGAAACAAGAGAGGATTCAAGGAGAATGCTAACGAGCTCAAGTAAGCATGTGCTCCTCTTTGTGCAGGAGTGGGGAAATCTTCTGTAATCTCGGGTCTATGCCAAGGAACAACTTCAGAAGAGAGGGGAGTGACAAGGATTTCTCCCACCAATCCCAGACCAGGAGAGGAAAACTCAGCAGGAACACTCCCAAAATTCAAGAAACGAGAAACCTCTGAAGGAGGTCTATTAAGAAACTGAGGAGGAGAAAAAGGAGTTCTCATAGAAGGAGATGGAAGATTACCTATTTCAGCGATGGAAACATCTTTTGCAGAGCTCTTTCCTCTTCTGAGAACTTCCTTCAGGTCATCTTCAGGTGTAGCTAGAGGCAGTTGTGGATGAGATTGCGTGTGTTTGCCTCTGAAAGCCACACTTGATAGAGCAGGTTATCCCCAACAGAGTCATCACAATGGAGTCACCGGGTGCACAATAGCAATCTTCAAGTTCTGATATCTGATGCACCTTCAGAATCAATTGATCATTGTCGTTCAATCCCGGGGAAAATATTCAACTTCGTCCCCGACAATAGCGCTAGAAATGTTAGCATCGGAAGTCACTCCTGGATTGCAGCAGGAGAAGATATCGACACCCATTAATTTAATGTCACAATTTGTTTATAAAAGGATGATCGAATGGAAGTAAACTCAGAACAATATTATCTCAACTCCGAAACTGGGCCAGGCATGCATGGGCGAGTGAGGTCTTAGATAAACTTCAAACAGTGAGTTGTAATAAGGGTGAGTAGGAGGAAGACTTGTATAAGAAGAGTGCAGGGGTCTGTTATAAGCCTTAGGTTTCTAACAGACTATGAGAGAAATCATTCGAAGGCAAGGGCCTCTTGCATCCAAATGCAGAAAACCAGAAAATACAGTAATGCAACAATAAATCTTTTATCATGGCACCACTGCAAAAACCCATGCGAATCAATCGATCATGAACTATCTGGTATAAGACGAAAACAGAGATGGAGCAGGAAAACTGTTTGTCATAAAACAAGAAATCTCAAACACAGATACATAACCCCAGAACTAGAATGGTCATTGAACCTTTACAGTCGAGAGCTTCGCTCTACCATCCATAGATACAAAAATGGCGAAAATGCCTACATATACTCAAAACAACAACAACAACAAAACCGAGACGTTGCATTAAAACTTTGCGTCTGCATGGCTTCTGACAATCTACGCCTGCAATATTTGAATAATCGTGCACCAACGACAGACGCAATCAGACTCCTGATAGCTCCGTGGGTGAATTGACATGCCTTTAATTCGTCACCGGACTTTCCCATTATGGTGGAGACGATGTCTAACCACCACCAACTGCTTCAATAACTGCTTCATTGGGATTGAGAATGGTCCGGCCAACTCGGCACCTTGGGGACGTGGACGGCCTTTCATGCTGCCACCTGGATTAGCTGAACGGCCTGATGAATAGGCGTGGAGGCCAGCGCGAAGAATGGGGCGCACGACGGGAGTAGTGGCACCAAAGCTATGAGGGCGAGGCATGAAGTGATGAGGGGTGAGAGAGGTTATAGGGGAGACAAATGGCATAAGGAAATAAGCGGAGGAGGCAGGAGATGAGATGTAATGGGAACATTTTAGTGGGAGGCTGATGTGGAAGGGAGCGGGACACATGGCAGGTGGTGAGTGAATGATGAGATGGGGAAAGGACTACCTAGACTAAAGAGCGGAGAAGGGAATATGACACATGGAAATAGGGGAAGGGTGGCTTCGGAGGATGGCATAACAGGGGGGAGGGCCCACGTTGGTTAAGAACAGAGCAGCTGATAAGGATGAGATCGCAAGAGCACCGTTGATCCGGGCGCTTAGATCTTGGCCGTTGGGAAGCTGCATGCCTGATTCCAGACCGCCCCCCTCGGCTTAAAGGTAGAAAGGCAAGGGGGGTCCAGAATTGCCTTGAGCGCCGTTGATCCGGGAACTATGATCGTAGCTGTTGGAGAGATGCGCCCTGGATTCTGGACCCCCCCCTTATGCTTAAAGGTATAAAGGCGGAGGGGGTCCGGAATCACCTGTACACCGTTGATCTGGGCGCGTGGATGTCTGCCATCTAGATTCGTTTGCTTCTTATCACGGGCACATTTGTATCCCGAACTTAGGACAAGTGGGTTTTTTACCCATTCCTTCGCATTTTATCCCCATTACCAGAAATATCACTAACACACTCAATTTGGATACTCTAGGAAGAAGTTATTATTGTTTTACCTGGAACACCTTCTTGAGACTAGTCAATAGGACTAGTCAGATACCCTATCTTACACAGGGTGTATATACAAATTTAAGATGACCTAGAAGCTGAAATTTTTACCACAGATACCTTACTAATTTATGTAAATAGCCTTCAAAGCTCAGGGTCTTAAATGTCACAGAAAAGTTTTTATAGTGAAAATTCTGCAATGACTCAATTCAGGATGATTCTAGAACCCTATCTTGTATAGGCTGTATCTCTGAAAGTATACGGCTTCAAGATCTAAATTTTGAACCCAACGTACCTTGATCAGTCTACTAAATACACTCCAAGCTGTTCCTTATGAAACATTGTAGAAAAAAAGTTATAGTGAAAATTGCAAGGTGTCTTAGATGTAGCAGCGAAACCCCAAGACCTTGAGCTCTGATACCATATGTTAAGAATCAAATATCAATATAGCATAGAAAAACCTCAGAAAAAGTACTCAATTCCTTGAAAAAGAGATAATTTCAGATAATAAGCCTCTTTGAGGGGGAAACCTCCTTTTACCCCACTTAAATATTCAAGTACAAGATGATTCAAAATGAAAATGTCTCCTTGGTATATATAGGAGACTAGGAGGTATGATTACAACTAATGGCCTAAAGCCGACATAAATAAAATAACATTACTAATATAATATGCCCCAATTAAGGGGTAATGAGTCAATATTAGGGCTTAACAGAATTATTTCATATAAGGATTGTATCTAAACACACTAAGATAGATACATTATTTGTTCTGGGTTCCCAAGTAAACTTGATATCTGAAGCACTTGTCAAAAAGATGGGTCTTGAAATGAAACCACATCCAAAGACTTATTCTCTTGGTTGGGTATGTGATAAAACAAAACTTAATTTCACCAAACAATGTAGGGTCAGATTTGCTATTGCTTCAAAGTTGATTGATGAAGTGGATTTGGATGTTGTATCACTTGATATATGTGACATAGTGTTGGGGAGTCCTTATATTTATGATAAGAAAAAAATCTTCTTTCATCATGAGAACAAATGCCACCTTACCAAGGGGCGAGTGGAATATATTGTTAGAGCTCACAACATGAGGGTAAACACAACACTTGTTAGTGAAGGACAAATGAAGAGACTCATAAACACTAATAAGCTATATGTACTCATGGTTGTAAGGGAGAAAGATGTCGGAACATCCGACACTTTCCAAGGATGTGATCCTTCTCATAAGAAATAATTAATTGATATTGTTTCTAAGTATGATGATATTTTCTAGGAACCAGATGGATTACCTCCTAAGAGGGAAATCCAACATGAGATACATCTTCAACATCTTCAACATGATTCTCCTCTTCCTAATGTGGGAATGTACATGATATCAGTTCTGGAGATGACAAAGATCAAGAAGCAGGTGCAAGGATTATTGGATCAAGGGGTCATCAGGCCCAGTTCATCTCCTTGTGGTTCTCTGATCGTGATGGTGCCAAAGAAATATGGCACATGGTGAATGTGTGTCGATTACCAGGCCTTAAATAAAATCACGGTGAAAAATCAATACCCTCTTCCTCGTATAGATGATTTACTTGATCAATTAAAGAATGTTGTTTATTTCACTAAGTTGAATTTGTGCAGTGAATACCATCATATCAGGGTTGCAGAACATGATGCATGTAAGACTTCCTTTAAAATGGAACATGGATTGTTTGAGTGGTTAGTTATGCCATTTGGGCTTTGTAATGCTCCAACAACTTTCATGTGTGTGATGAATGATGTATTCAAGCCTTTTCTAGATGATTTTGTGATTGTATATTTAGACGACATTCTTATTTTTAGCGGGACTTGGGATGAACATATGAGGCATGTAAAACAAGTATTGGATACTTTGAAAAGGGAAAAGTTGTATGTAAAACTATCGAAATGTGAATTTGGTAAGACTGCACTTGTGTACTTAGGTCATATTGTAGGAGGAGGATAATTAAAAATTGATCCTTCCAATATGATGTAATTGTAAATTGGCCTGAGTCCAAAAGTGTAACTGAGATACAAATATTATTAGGTGCAGTCCAGTATTGGAGGAGGTTCATTTCAAAATTTTCCTTTATAGCAGCTCCTTTGCATGCCTTAACCAGTGTGAAGAACACTTTTTAGTGGGGAGGAAAGCAACAAAAATATTTCGACACTTTGAAGGAAAAGATCAGTACCACACCAATATTAGCACTGCTGAATCTTCAACAACCCTTTGAGATCGAGACAGATTCCAACGGATACGCCATGGGTGCATTATTGATGCAATATCATAAGCCTATCTGTTACCACTCTGAAACTTTTAACCAAGATGTTGTTAACTATCCTACATATGATAAAGAGTTGTATGCATTAGTTCAAAGAGTAAATAAATGGAAACACTACTTGTTAGGGGAGGAATCAATCATACATATAGATCACCAACCCTTACAATATCTCCAAGCACAAACCAAACCGCAACAATCTCGACATTACAAATGGATGGGTTTTCTACAACAATTACATTTGGTAATCAAGTACAAAAATGGTATTAGTAACAAGGTAGCTGATATGCTTTCTAGACCTCCTATTGTTGCTTCTATTATTTTGAAGAATAATTCTTTATCTCATGATAGCTATGTGGAACAATATGCCATTGATGAAGATTTTAAAGAAGTATATGAGAAGCTAACCCATGGTGCACAATTAGAGAACTATTGTCTACATGGAAAAATACTCTACTATCTTGGAAAGTTGTGTATTCCTACAAGTGAATGAGTCCATGTAATACGAGAAGCTCACACTTCTCTTGTGTCTAGGCATTTTGGGGTAGGAAAAACTATGGCGCATTTGCAAAGGTTTTGTTACTGGCCTCAAATGAAAGAAATTGTAACTAAATATGTAAAGGGGTGTGTGATGTGTTCTACTTGTAAGCCCACTAATATAAAACTGGGGCTATACTCACCACTACCTGTTCCATCCCATCCATGTGAAAGTTTCTCCATGGATTTTGTAGGGGGTTTACCAATGTCAAAAGGGGGTCATGACTATTTGTATGTTGTAGTGGATAGGTTCAACAAAATGTGTATCTTAATGCCATGTAAAAATCAGATCACTGCTGAGTAGATTGCTAATCTCTTATTTCAATATGTTTGGGTTCACTTTGGGTTATCCACATCCATTATCTCAGATTGAGATAATCGATTCATTGGGGTTTTTTGGACAAGCTTGTGGAGAATGATGAACACCAAATTAAAGAGGAGCACTACTTTCCATCCACAGACCGACGAACAGACAAAGGTTGTAAACTGAACAATGGTACTTTTTCTTCGAGGCTATTGCAACAAGCATCCCAAGTTATGGGATGAACAGATACCCTATGTACAACATGCTTACAACTGAGCCTTACATTCCTTCACTCATTGTTTGCATTTTGAGACATGTTTCAGGTACCTAACTAAAGTTCCTTTGGACTTGATGTATGGGAGATATGCCGATTCAAATGAAGAAAGACAAGAGGACAGAGCCCACAAGTTCATCCAGAGGATCTAACAGGTGCACTAGGTAGTCAGGGAACAATTGGAGAAAATTCAAGCACAATATAAAGCTCGGCATGACAAACACATGGTTGATCATCAGTTCTAGGTTGGAGACTGGGTATGGCTTCACATCAACAAGGAGAGATTGAAGGGTGAAGGCAAAAAACTCAAGCCCATTCATTATGGACCCTTCACTATTTTGGAGAAAAGTGGTACCAATGATTTTCATTTGGATCTTCCACCTTATATGCAGATTTACTCAATTGTAAATGTAGAGAACTTGAAACTTTTTGAGCCTCCCATGATCATGGATCAAGATGAGGAAGTTTCAATACCTTCATTTGATGAGTTTTCTCCTACGTACTTGGATGAGTTAAAGGAAGATATCATCCTAGACAGAAGGACGAGGAATTCACGCAGGGGTGATGTTGATTATCTTCGAGTAGGCTTAAAGGGCACACATCCAAGAAAGGCAAAGTGGATTGGGAAGGACAAGGTGAGATAACTTTTCCCTCACTTATCTGTTGATTGATGAAATCTTTTGGTGGTCCAGAAATCTCTCAGTGGGAAGGAGTGATCCAAAAAGGATCCAGAGAAGACTAAGGACAACTCATAACTCACAGAAGCAACTCAGGACGCTCAAAATGGCCTCAGTAGATAGAGAAAGGGAAAAAATTCAAATTTCTCAAAACGTAGTGAAAATGACATCATCACGAAGAGCGCCTCACAAGATTTCCAACGACACAAACGACTTGTCAAACAAAGTTACAAATTGAAAGATATTCACGGTCAAAGTTTGGTCAACCTAGCCCAATCAACATGGGGATGAGTCAACATCCGTACTGCTGACGTCAACATCAATACTGATGACGTAAACATCAGTACAGATTACATCAGCATCCATCCATCATACGCGGCACACACATGAAGGCGACAATGTCATGCTAACGTGGCAACACCAGAGGCTGCCACATGTCACTCATATTTGGCATTTCTGGGTCATTTCTTGGACCAGTGAAATTGTGCCACGTGGTAGTCCGTACAGTTTGTACATCCAGGTGGTAGTCCGTACAATGATGTGGTGGATAATGTGGCAGGCTGAGTTGGCATTTGAGTTGGGAGATCGTACACTAACGTGGCAGGGTGATTGTATAGTGGCTGATGTGGCCCAATGGTTGGCTGCCACATGACCCAGTCATGGGTTGCCATGTGGCAGTGGGAAAATGCCCAATGACAACTCAAGAATGGATTGTCAAAAAATATATATATTAAAAGATTTGGTGGGTCTGCCAAATCCGGTGGGACCCTGCCAAATCTGGTGACCAACCATCATATCTAGAACAATGCTAAACTCGGTGGGAACACCCAATTCAAATATATACATTGTTACAATGAATACCCAAAAAGGGGAGGCCCACGGGCTCCACCTTGAGACCTCCCCCTCTATTAACGCCTTAATACATGCTCTGATAACCATAAGGCCAATGAACTTCCGTTGATTACAAGGACACACTTTTTGCTTAAAAGGTGAATCCACCCAAGTTGTAGAGGAAGGCGCACGAGGGTATGGACCGAAATGGTTTTCAAGATGTTTTTCTCAACATTTATTGCAGGTTGCAAAGCATGGAAACCGAGATAGAGT
The DNA here is from genome assembly GCA_032191745.1 of Picea mariana. Lineage (NCBI taxonomy): Eukaryota > Viridiplantae > Streptophyta > Pinopsida > Pinales > Pinaceae > Picea > Picea mariana. The sequence continues at coordinate 15,458 of JASDQU010260742.1, forward strand.
TTCTCTTGGGCCTGGGAGTGCCATAGTCGGATTGAAGCGTGGAGATCGTCATTTTTGGGTAATTTGACGCCACACATTCAGTGGTGCTGTCTATTTTATGATCTGAGCAAAACTTTTGCAACTTGATTTTAGAATGAGGTATACTTATGTATTTTGCCAAATTCTTTTGCTGAGTTAATAAAAATTCCTACCCATTTGAGAGCAGGACCCGGAGATGTAGTCCTCCAGGGACG
>JASDQU010260744.1:0-14392 GCA_032191745.1 Picea mariana
ATTGTGTCCACTTACTCGTTCAAAGTTCTCAATCATAATGCCGCTTAGAGAACTCTTATCCACAATCCTTACAATGCATTTCCAGCTGCCAATTGACCAAGAGCTTCTTCATGCCCTCGCCATCCATTTATTCGCATGGAAATCTCAGTGGCGGGCTTCTTCTCTTCCCATGTACACATCGCTTCTTGGAAGGTGCTCTAGCCCTGCTCGTTGGGTGAACTTCAATCTATGTGTGGCCTTGAGCTTCACTCCCACGCATTCTCTGCCCTAACTTAGCGACACTCCACCTGTGAATTGTTGATGCACTAATGTTGGCACAAAAGTTGTTCATCATATGTTGTGTCAACTTCAACAAGAAACTCTACTCATCTGGGGAAGAAACTGATGTAAGTTCTCTCGCGTGTTATAACAACCCTCAGCTCGGATATCACTTGTTATAATTGGCAATGCGGAAAACAACAATTATAGATATAAATAATAAAATGTGAGAACCAGGAAAAAAACACAATAACATTCACACAGATTAAGACATAATCATTTACGTGGTAAAACCCTTAGAGTGAGAGAAACATCCATACGACAATGACAATGGCATTATGTTTGAATAACAGGAGATTACAACAACCAACAACCTAGAGGGGGCTTGAAGCCCCTCTTTCACTGAATGTCTCTGAGGCATTCACATTTATATTTATACAATTCTCTCAACAATTACATGAAACTCACTGAATTAATTGCATCTTTAACTAAAACTGATTAACCTCAACTAAAACCTAAATAATAAGGATTTACAAAATGCTAATATCCAACAAAATTGAAAATTGGTTGTCACCATTTCAGCATAACTTTTATAATATATTGTATTGTATATGTCAATATATTATAAATAACCGGATATGTCAATATAGTATAAATAACGTTTCGAATATATTGTGTTGTCTATATAGTATAAATAAGGTTTAGAATATATTGTGCTATCTATAGGAGGATTTAATACGGTGACAAGACTAACGTCCTTTTTATGGTGGCTTTTCTCAGATATTTAATCTATCCATAGATGTTTCCATTAACTACTTTTAATGGAAACATCCTTTACTGATCTCATAAATGTTGAAACGCTACTTTGATTGAACTTTTCCATTGATGTTTTGGTAAACAGTAAGAGGTTCTTATCTCAATTAATTAAATAGTTTTCTCCTTTCTTAGCCTTGTGTAAAGCCCAGACTAATCATTTTTATCAAAATCCCTTGTACAAATCGTGAATGTTACATGTGCATAGTAGACTCTCCTAAACTAAAATGTCAAATTTAATTCATTTTCCTTTTTTGATAAAATATTGTTTTTTTCTTTCTTATTTAATTTTGGTTGACCTTAAGGGTAAACTTTATGAAATAAAATCATTTCTTAATTATTTTCAAAAATACAACTTAAAATAGTTAAATTATTTTAAAAAATATATTTTAAAATAATTGTTTTTTTTTTTATTTTTTTTAAGAAAAAAAATAAATATAAAATATTTATTTATATTCTTATTTATTTGTAATTTTGATTGGTTAAAAAATATTTAAAATAATTAAATTATTTTAAAAAATATATTTTAAAATAATTGCATTATTTTAAAATTTTAATGAAAAATAAAATATGAAATATTTAATTATATTCATATTTATAATTTTGATTATTAAAAAAATATTGAAAATAGGAAATAAATTAGTTTACTAATTTAAAACTTTTTATGTAAACTAAATTATTTAGAACTTAAAATGAATTTTCTATTGAAAACATTATTGATTTCTTAAACAAGTCATAAAAGTATTTCATTCCTAAACATCTTATTTTATTCAAACAACTAGATAGGGAATATAATTACAGTGCCTCTTAAATATATATAGGTGGAATTAAGGTGTTGTACCTTTAAATAGTTCTAATAACAGTATTGAGTTCCTATACCATTAAAACTTGATATTAAAATTAAACTATTTAATATATAATATTTGTAAATGAATAATTAATTTTGAAACAAAATGTTAAAAATTAATTTATTATGAATTATTTCCACAATTTCAATTAACAAATAATTTTGAAATATTTTGAAATCTATTACTTAAATAATTTAGGTAGAAAAAATAAAATAAACAAATAATAAAACATGTTGGAACATATTATATTATTTTGTTCGCACCATTTACAATAATAACAAATAATATTGAATTCAACACAGCACCCAAGCTATGCAGAATCCGAACCATGAGTTAACGGGAACTGCCATCAAATGGAATAGATTCTCTAAGGAATTAGAATATATGGCCGGAAATGGCACTGATCGAGTGACTCAATCGATTTGGAGACACTATTGTATTGACTTTTTCAATAATTTTCAATTTCAATTGCATTTTATAGAAAAGCATAAACATAATTTTTTTAATAAATTAAATATACAAAATATCTTAATTATTGAGTATCTTTTTAAAATATGTTTTAAACTATGTGTCCATGCTCATGAATTCAAAGATATACATAGTTCACTAATTCACACATACACTTCCCTGTAAAGATATTACCTACACCCATATTCTCTTCGATTGCCACATCATATTAAGGTCATTGGCACATCATATTCTCTTCGATTGCATGATGTGCATCTATTAATCTACATATATATCCATTGCATATTACCATTGGTAGATACTTGCGGATTCATTGATCTTTTTCTTGTCAAATCATATTTCAGATTGTATAAACTTTATATATTTTTGAACATTGCAAGTAATTACATTTAAGGACAAGATCTACTTTGGTCTTTATTAAGTGTATGTAGCCACTAAGAGTTTTGAATTCCACAATGCTATGATTGTTTTATAATAAAACATTAACAATTTAACAATAATTTAGCTTTTATATTCATCTAATAAAAATATAATTTGATCTTTGTAATAAGTAATTTAATTTAATAATAATTTACATAAAAATATAAAATATTAGAATATTTTGAATTTTGGTAATAATTTATATTGAAATAAAAAAATATTAAAATATTTATAATTTTAAAAGAAACGGATGTATATTAAAAAGTTGAATTTGTTTAATTATTAATTTAATCATTTTAAAAATTATATTGAAAAAAATAATTACAATTTTTAATTATAAATATTTTATTAAAATAAACAATTATTTAGTTTTAATATTACTGTTTATAATTTTTGAAAAAATAAAAATTAAATATATGATAAAATTTAAAAAAATTAAAAGTTATCATAATTTCCTATAACATATTTTATTTAAAAAAAAAAATTTACATAAATAAATGTAAATTTAATTATAAACAATTTTTTTTTTATAATTGAAATAAATTTAATTTAATTTAATTTTTTTTTAATATGTGAAAAGATTTATTGTAACTCACTTCACTCTTATGACATATAAAGTAATAACATTTTTGGCCTTAAGCAATATGCATCAACCCAAATATATATCAAGTTTAAATAAATAAATACTAGGAATGATGAAGTGTCATAGTCATATTGCTATAAACAATTGTTGCAAGAGTGTTGGAATAGTTGTTGTAACATATTATGTAAAGTTGTTGCAAGAGTATGACACATTTTAAATATGAATTTTTCATTTTTAGTTCCACTTATATTATAAATCCATAGGTGGCACTATGATTTAGTACTGGAAAATAATTTTATAAGAAATGAAAATATAAAGGGGGAATAAAATAGTGGAAAAAGGGGGTTGAGCACGGGGGAAATTTTCAAGAAGATTGATTTCATTTTCTCGCAAGAAGAAATAGGAAAGAGAAAACACAACAAAGGAGTTAGGAATAGAGGGTATAATTGTTCCATATTTGTATGAGATGTAATAAGTCTGTAAACAAATTTTCATTCTAATTAGTAAGGAGATTTCACATGTTCGTGTCCATTAGTTTATTTATTATTTTTCTTATCCTCTATCAAAAATTTTCTCATGGCATTATTTAACTATTAAATTTTGTTATACATTAGTATGTTGTTAGTTTTGTACTCTGTAGGTAGTCGCATGTTTTTGTAGGGATTGATTACATAAACTAGGGTGACAGCATTATGTGGTATCCGAGTTGGATTAGCTTATGAGTTGTGCGAGAAAAATGCCCGGACGTAAGGCCAGTGAATGTTAGTCTCGGTGAGGGCTACAAGAAATCTTGTAAAGATTCCACCAAGAAGAGTGTAACATCTCTCTCTTGCGAGCACATGTTATCGACTTATTCTTTGAGGACACTTGCATGCAAGTGATCTGGTTATAGTACATGGTTATATGTTTCATTTATGGATTTTTATGATAATGTTGATGGTTGTGATTTAATGTTAATTGATATATATGTATTGACAAATAATATTGACGTTTTTCCCCTAAGTGTGCAGGACATTTCAAACATTGTGGATGTTGAAGCCATCAATGGACCTCATGGGACTTTGGATTGAGTCAATGAGTGGATTGTATTGGTTTGAGTATTTCATTTATGCATATGTGACACATGATCAATTATAGTTAAGAACATGTGTTTCCTCTTAAGAGGTCACAAGTTCAAATCCAGAGGGGGGTAGGATATGTATACCTCTGTAGACTTTACTAGTCAAATCGTTGGGCGGAAGGGGGTCTCTTGTCCCACAAACAAGGGGGTCTCATACATCAATTTGGTGTGGCTTGGTCGTGACCTTAAAGATAGATTATTATTATTATTATTATTAGTATGATTTTTGTATATGGATCATTGACAATGTTTCGTTGATGGATGTAGGTAGACGATTTCTTGCTAATCTAACTCACATAAGGAGTAAAGGGGCCATGAACATAGACTAGATATTGAGGGAGAGGTGTGTCAGTGTCTTTGTCACAACCTACTAGCACTCTCATCGTGGCTCGGATTGTAGGTTAACGATTATTTAGTTTGAAAGTTCCACGATGTCGTGAGGGCAGACTAAGAACGTCACTCACAAAGTTTTCTAAGGGTTGCGCAATAAGGAAGACTCTTTATTCCTTAGAAGTTCTTAGTCTCTCACAAGGTCGCCTGAATGGAGTGTTGACTCCAAGGGTTAGACAACTACCAAAACCAGTCAAAGGAGAGTGGCACCCTTGGACCACTGAATGCATCTTGAAGGGGACATCGCGGAAAGAAAACTTGAGTCAAAGAATCTAGGTGGCCTAGAAAACCTTGAGTGTATAATTAAACCCTATAAAATCATTAAGCATTGTTGCCTTTAATTAATTAATTAGGGATTGAAATTATTAATTGTGAATCCCTAAATGAAGTCTAAGCCTATTCAACTTTAATCCTAAGTCTAATTTCTTGTAGGAAGCTAACAGTAAATTATTAACTAATTTAAATAAACAAAAAAGGGGAATGAAGAAAATCAAGTGAAAATTTAAGAAAAGGTGAAATATATGTAAAAAAATGATACAACACATGTGTGCAATAAATATTAAAAGGGAGTTTTTAAATAAGAAAGAAATAAATATGAAAGAATGTGTAAGCATAGAAAGGTATCTCTAGTCTAGTAAACACTAGTCTAACTAAAAGAGGATTCTTATTTTAACTCAATTAAAATGTGGAATTACTTGTGCAACTTAGGGAAAGGGTGACAAGTATAAGGGGGGAATAATTCTAAATTATTTAATTAAAAAGTGAATTAAATGTGCAAGTGGGAATGTGTCATTAAGAAAATTCCTATAAAGAAAATGGGCCAAAAAGAAAAAATAACACAATGGCTATGGGTAAGGTTATGCTGCAAAAATTTTGACTAGTTTTTCCATCTTGAGCTAGAGGATTTCTGGTTTGTGTGTGTGGCCCCTTTAGAGCTCGGGGGCCAAGGGAAAAGAAGAGCACCTCTAGCATTCGTTGGAAGGTACTTGTGAAGTCTCTATTGTTAGAAAGCGGGAGTACGGGAGTTAGGAAGGAACACAAGTTGCAGAAGATCATCCCTAGGTCCATCTACATCGTTGGCTATGGTATTTTATTGAGAATTGTAATGGTACTAAAATTAAAGATGTATAAACTTTTAGAAATTTGAATCCACATTGTTTCAGGTATAAATTAAAGATTTAGAAATTTAATTATTGTTTGTCAAATTAAAGTTCCATACAAATTTCCACATTCCTTTGATTGATGCATGTTCATAGTGTTTTCTGGAATCATTTTAATCTTAGTGTAAAACGATTTGCAACTCGAATGTAAATATTCTTCCTTTATAAAGGCGAGGCATGCAAGGAGCATGTGGTCTTAATCTGTATAGGTAGAAATCATTTTGGGACTTGATGTTGTTACCTCAGTTTTGGAAGATGATTGAGCAAGTAAAGATGAAGAAGGAAAGAGTTGGGTTCTTGGCTGACTGTGTCTTCTGCTCGCTTTAATCTGTAACCTGTAGTGTGTAAAGGCTATCATTCTTCGAGTGACGCGGAGATTCATACATTCATCGATTCATGCGTGCACCAGGGACTGGCTTCTTGGGCGGGGCCAACATCACCCCATCTCCAGCAGCAGAATTAAAAAACTAGTTGCTTTCCCTACCCTACCCATCGTAAGTAACAAGTCCGTTCTAGTTCGTCACGTGTTCGGTATTGGTGGTTGTGGGTGGTTCTAGTAACTTGGTTCACTCGACCGGTTCCTTCCACTATTCCTGCATCTTGAACACTAGTTTTCAGAACATATAAAATCTTCTTGAGTCTGTGATTCCAGTTGAAATGGATTAGCATCTCGACGAACTAAATGAAAGGCCCAAGGTTATATAGTCGTTGCAATGAGTTGCTCCCAGAATTTAATTTTACATTAATTATTTAAACCATTTTCCCAACGCGATTTTGGTGTTCGCCCTTGCCCTTGTGTCTAGTCGAATCCCTTGTACCCATTAGATCCTTTTACTATTCTGAATCTTACACAGACAGACCTAGATAAGTCATCACGCAGGCGTGCAATTACATGTACATTCCAATCCAGCGATAGTAGTTTGTCCCTGCTGCCTCGAAGTGATCCAAACACTGGACGCCACCGCAACATCATTTACGCATTCGTTTTCACTACCTTCGGGTTCCTTATCCGGATACCCTTCTCAGGTCTTCATTTTTCCTTAAACTCAAACGCCAACCTTGATGGCATAGGCTCAATACTGCCCGACCCTCTTTCCTCGTGGCTTGCGCCTACTGTTGTGACTTGGCATATGTTGTGTGCGGGTGGCATTATGACTTCAACTTGGTGCTGACGATGCTCTCGGCTTGATGTATTCGGTGGTCTTCATTGTAGGGTGGAGTGTCATGACCTAGCCCAAACACTTTTACCCTAGTAATAGATTATCGTTCCTTCCTTCAGATAAATATTTGTATTCTTTGTTTTATGCCCTGTCCTCGGGATTTTCGTGCTACCTTGTAATGCCCCACGTAGAGAGCCTTCAATGAGTTAACTTTGCTTAAACAAACAAAAGTGCACTTGACAATTGATTGGTAAGTATGGAACAATTGTGGGTTTTTTCAATTCTTTAAAATGGATACTTATAGTAGTTGCTTCCTTTTTGTATTATATTGATTTTCCCTTCCTCTAATCCCTTTCAAATGGACGTCTAAAGCAGTCGATTGCTTGGTTTATTGACTTATGATTCGACCCCATTTACTTACAAATGGATACGCACGTGACCTAAGGAATCCTTTTTACTTAGTTAACCATTGAATCTATTAAATATTCTTAAGAACAAGTAATGCACCACCGTTTTAATTACCATGATGTCATGTTATTGACATCCTATACAAGAGTGAATGATGTAATAAATCATCCCCATGTATACATGGACTAAGAGGATTATCATTACCTACATTAAGCATTAGATATTAAAATCTATACAAGAGTGAATGATGTAATAACACATCCCCATGTATACATGGACTAAGAGGATTATCATTACCTACATTAAGAATTAGATATTAAAATCTTGTATGGAATAATCTTTAGTAATATCTTTCACAATAAGCTAATTATACTCCTTTAGTAATCATATAAATGGTGAGAAGATTTCATTAAAAAATAACTGTTCATATTTTATAATTATTGGATAGAATAAATAAATGGGTATAAGTGCAAGTCCTAGATATGTCTCATGCTAATTATAATTTTGGATCTTGATATTAAGTTAGTAAGTATGAACTCTAGGATCAATTATTTTACTTAACGAGATTTATGTTAAGAGTATCCAAAATCACCTCCACAATATGGTCAGTGATAGTCCAGATTGTTGCTAATCATTGAAAGACTTCAACCAAGGCCTTAATATTTATCCCCAACATTCCTTCCATCTGCATTGGGAAATGCATTTATCTTTTTATTGGTAAGCAAAACTATTTTGTTATGTTGTCATTTCATTTTTAGGCGATGTTGATGTATAATTGATTGCGTAATTTGATTCTATTGTGCCATTTAAAAATGTTGATCCCTGATTGATTGAGTAATTATAAGACTCGCGCGCCTTAAAATTAATGTGATGTATGATGGGTTATGTAATTAGCTTACTTTTGCACCATGGAAATAAAATTGATGATTACTCTTGCGCCATGAATTTAATGTGATGTAGGATTGGTTTTGTGATTAGATTACTTGTGCCATGACGATGCAATTGATGATTACTTTTACACCATGAAAATAAAACTGACGATTACTCTTGCCCCATTAATTATGTTGATGTACAAGTGTTTTAGAAATTAGTTTACTCTTGCGCCATTAAATAAAGTTTGTGTATGATTGTTAGTAGTTATATTTATCTTCCGCCATGTGATAATGTTGATGTATGACACATAATCTAGATTGGAGTTATTAAGGGATTTAGACACCTCCTTCTTCCTCAGAATAGTCACCAGCCCTGAGACCTTAAGAGGTAAAAATGAATTGAATGAATCCTAGGTTTGAGCATTGCTTATGTTTCCTAGAGGTCCTAACCATGCATGGTAGATTGGGCGGGCAATTATTTATATTCAGTGACATGTTTGATCATTTTTATATTTGGCTTCAGTTGATTGTGATGAGTTGAACTGAGTCACTATTTATGTTTATGTGATGATGCAGTGACTATGTCATTATTAGTCATGATGATGTGTCGCTTGCAATGCTTTCATTTATGTGTGTCGATTCTATCATCCTAATGTTAACATTTTTTTTTTACCTATTGTACTTGGTTTTGTTGTCGTAATGGAGGGGTCGTGGGTCATTACAAAGAGTAGGAAAAACATGAGGGGATGCTAGAGATCTAGTTGAAATACAATGGGGAATGGAAGAACTAGAAACCAGAATGTATGGAGATGTTGAAACAAATTTGGAATCTTAATATCATCCTAAAGAAGAAGAGAGAATTCTTGAGGAAGTAGACGTAACAGTTCGTTTAATATATTTTCTCAAAGAGAGAGGTAGTGTAAGAATCAAAGTTTCATACTTTAACGGTAGTTTGAAAGTAGATAATATCATTGATTTGATAGGAGAGCTCGAATGATATTTTTAGTATGGAAATATCGAAGATCGTAATGAGGTTCACTTTTCCATGAAGAATCTGAAAGCTCATGCTGTAATATGGTGGGATATACTACATAAAGATAGAGTAGATGAACGACGTGGAATTATTAAAACATGGACAAAGATGTTGAACAAAATTAAAGAGAAACTTTTACTTGTCAATTACCAGTAGAATTTGTGCAAGTAGGTGAAAAACATAAGGTAGAAGGAAACATTTGTTCATGAACATACAGAGGTGTTTTTTGAAATATCCTTTCGATCAAAGATAAAAGAACCAGAATACCAAAGAGTGGCAACATATGTGAAGGGGTTGAAGTACAATATTTGGGATGAGATGAGTATGCATTAATTTCGTAATGCAGATAAAGTGTAACGACCCTAGTTGGATAAATGTTTAAGAATTATAAAGTAAAACTAATTAGGGGATTAATTGTGTTAACAAGGTATTAATTAAACAAAGATGATTTAATGATATTAATTAAGTGAGTTATTAATTAATTAAAGGATATAATTGAGATTAATTAATTAATAATTTAGCTACAAACTACATTTAATAACTTGCATAATGGACTTAATAGATTAATGGTATATAATATAAAATGGTTGCGTATGCAACAAGGGATAGCCTATGAATCCCGAGAAGATAAAACATTAAAGGAAGGAGAAGGGACATGCAGGGTGGTGGTTGAGGAAGTAACTGCATGAGTTGTTGAAGGAGGAATAAGGGAGGAAGGGAGGTGGACAGGAGGGGGCATTCGACAGAGGATAGACTCGAAGGACTGTTGGATTTGCTGTGAGCAAAGTGTTTTTGGTTGTGGCTTTTGATCAGTTGAGGCACCGAGTTGCTGGAGGTTTTGGGCACGGGGGCTGGGATATCCATAGATATCCTGGAGCTAGGTAGTTTTCCTAGTTGGCAGGGAGGACAATAGTTTTAGGCAATTATTCTTTGTTTGTGGCAGGGTTGGTCTGTGTATCAAGTAGCAAGAAGGAAACAACAAGGCAGCAAGGCAACAGAAATTAGCATCAGAACCAGGTAATTTGTTAAACTATGTGTTTATTTCATTCTGCCATGAAATCATTATTCATTGATAAATTTAAGCTACTAAAGTTGCTATTATGAAGATTGTTGTTATGTTATGAAGTTATTATCTCAGTTCATGAAATATATTGCTTATGAAAATAAATGATGCTTAGAAATATTTGGTTGTTACATATGGTAGCAAAGCATCTTAGTTCGAAATCTGGGCCTGAGGGCCAAAACCCCGAGTGTTAACTCCAGCCACACTTAAACTACAAAGAAAACACGTTCAACTTGATCTGATATGACTGATACAGTATCGGAAAATATACTCAAAGTAGTACCCCTACATTATCCAAGAAAATGGTCTCATACCCTTTAAGTGGGTCATAAATGGCTAATACAGTCTTAGTCTGAATATTCAAAGGAATGCCCTTTATAATAGTGGCAGCAAACCAGATAGTTTGAAGGATCACTTCCCACAAAATGGCTACCATTAAAGCAGCGTGATAAAGATTTTAAGCACGAAAAAGAGAAGTGATAAATTAATTTTATTTGAGAAATACTTGTCAATGAGGTGTCGGGTAGAATAGACACCTGAAATCGACGAAAATGTCGAGGGAAGCTTCTATCGAAGGCTTGAAGTTGGGAAAAAAAAATTTAATAACTACACGAATGATACTATATAAAATGCAAAAGGGACATGTGCAAGACCTTCAAAATGCCTACATCATCTCGAACTCACCTAAATGACGAATTTCCATCATGCAGAAGGAAAAAGGAGATGTGGAAGACTTGTATTACGCAGGAAGAGTGTAAACTACTTGCCTGTATTAGCCTCGGTGAATTTGAATAATGAAAATCTCAGGAACAATAGACCCATACAAATTTTGACATTGTCAAAAAGCAATTTTTACACCACGTAATGTTTCATGCAACTAATCGTTATCCCAAAGGAGAGCTGTCTACTACACCGGAGAACGGATCTAAGCCATCAGATCTCGGGCAGATACCCGATAGCCATCGGATCTGCAAGGAGTTGTGAAGGAGTTAAGTCCTCGAGGACAGGAGGAGAAATCCTGACGAGAGGTGTGAAGGCATCGGGATATCGACGTTCATGAAATCGGGATTCACAAGGTCAAGGAAGTCGGGACATTTTAAGTCTCAAAATATCGAGATCAGATCTGGACCGTCCATCAGGGTGAGACATGTGGTGGAGATCTGAAGAGAGTCGGCAAATTGGGAGTTCTGTGAGCAAGAGGTCGGGGAAATCCATGGTGAAAACCCTAATACAATCAGAGCCTTCCATCTGATTGGGGCAGGTGGCAACCATCGGAGAGTCATCAGCGTTTGGGCCATCAGGACTCACACAGATAAGATCTTTTGGGTTGGCGTTTGGCAAAGTTCGAGGCTTAACCTGGACCGTCCATCCATTTAGGACGCGTGTCGGAGATCCAAAGAAAGTCAGGGATCGACATATCGTGGATTTCGTGGACACGAAATCTCTGCATTTTGAAATCGCGAAGTTTGAAACCTCGATGAGTGGGGCCAACTGACCGCGCATCAGAGAGGGAGGATAGGGCCATCATGAGGGGCTAGCTATCAGCAAACCAGAGAGTCGGGTATCGGGATATCGGGAATCCCATAGACACAGGGTTCATGCATTTTGATATTGCGATATATGAAACCCCGATGAGGGACAAGGATGTGGCCTTATAGTATAATGGTCATATGGGCCAAGAGCTTAGTCGAAGGGATAACGCACAAGTACTGCATTGGTAGATCGGTAATCAGGAGACTGTGAGGACAGAGGATTGTGACAGCGAGAGTCGTGAAACCCCGAATCCCGATAGGGAGTATGATGGTGGTCACATGGGAGAGGGTCGTATGGGCCCAAAGCATAGCTAGAAGGGGCTAAAGTCTGAAGGGAGCGCATCGGCATATCGGGGATCGCGAGTCCCGTGGATAGGGGTATCAGGGTATTGAAAACCCCAAAATCCCGATAAGGGATAAGGCTGCGGTCACAAGGAGAGGTCGTGTGGACCACGAGCATAGCTTGGAGGGCTAATGCGCTAGGAGCATATCGAGGATCAGAGAATCGTGAGTCCTAAGGACTTGTGAGGTTTGACATTTAGAACCCCGAAACTCTGATGTAGGACAGGGCTGGGGTCACATGGAACTGCAATCATATGAGATGGATGTCTAGCCTGGAGGGCTAGTACATAAAGTTTCGTATCAGTGAATCGACAATCGGGAGTTTGAAGGGACAGAAATTCTCGACATTGGGGATTACGAAACCCCGAAACCAGAAACTGAGTTGGGAATTTAACAGTTAGGAGCAAAAGGCTGTGGCTAGTATGGGAAGACAATGTATATGCATACATATATACATATCTAACTACATGCATATACATGGATGAATGAATTTTTAAATACAAAAGAAATAAACCGAAAGCAAAACACCAAATCCGTACAGAGCTGGAACTACAAGCAAAGCATTTTATTTCACACTGCAAAAAATATATATATAATAGGAAATTACCATTCATTACCACAGCATAATTAAGGTTTATGCAAATTCTTGACTCAATCAACTCAGCGTTCTTCATGAAGGTAATGAATCTGTGCACAAACTGGTGGACTGAATCGTACCTCTTGCCATACATGAGAGCGAACTCCGCAAAGTGTACAGACAGGGGATTGGTTCCCAATATTTCAAAGAGACTGGACTCCAAGTCCTGGATCTTGTCAGTGACCACATCAATATACTCTGTTTCTGCAAAATGAACTGGAGTAGATATAGCAATAACCAGCGCTAGCAAAGTGCTCAGAACAACGGTGAGGATGTGACCCATGGCAAGGGAGATTCAGAAAACCTATGAATAGAGCAAAGGAAGATCTGTGGAGGAGAAAAAATGACGCAAGGAAAGTCCCAGGGGATGAGAAGGTGAGGCAGTGGAAGGACGCGTAGGGATTCAAAGAGATGACAGGTGTAGAATTTTGGGGTTAGATACGAGGGAGCTTGAGGAAGCCAGACGGGCACGTGGAATCCATGCGTGCCCAAATCCTTGTGTGTTCGTTCTTTTACTTTTATATTTTTAAGTGTAAAAAAAAAATAATTTAAAGTAAATTGAATAATTTAGTATAAATAATTTATTTATATATATATAAAGGTCAAGTTAGCTTAAATTAAAGTAAAGTTAATTTGGGTTAAATTAGTGTAATAATAATTTTTAAATTAATTATTTTATTAAGTGTAAGGTTAATCTACCTTAAAGTTAATTAATGATGTTAGGGATTAGACAAGGACAAGCGGAAAGGAGGTGGCATATGCACTAGGAGAGTAAGCATAGGAAGTGATGAGTAAAGCACTAGGATAACATAGCTACAGGACAAGGGAACCATTAATTCTTTCGCAAGGGAGAAGAAACCAAGCTTAGACGCTTAATCCTAACCCAAACCTAGCCAATCCCCTAATGGAGTAATGTCTGTTTATAGACAAGTAAAGAAAACTTACGCCTAACCCTGTTTCTAAGTTTAAGTAGCATCAATTTGAAATGTCCTTGAACTCACCCTGACAACTTTGGGGTGATGTAGGTTAAAGTATACAGGATGGTGAGGAATCGAAGGGGTCGAGGCAGGGGAACATCGTCACAGGTACCGCCAACACCACCAACACCACCACCACCATCTCCCGAACTAGCCCTCATACTGCACTCGTTGGAAGCCATTAACGAGACTTTAAAGGGGTGCCAACCAACAGGGACTGAAGTGGAACCCCCACCATCTGGAACAGGTAATCTAGAAGCATCAAGGGATTCAGGGGGAGGACTTCCATCTGAAGACATTACATGAGA
>JASDQU010260747.1:5297-15658 GCA_032191745.1 Picea mariana
TATGGTAAATTCATCCACACCAGGGCATCAACAATATTTATACGCACCAATGCATCAACCATAAATATACACAACGATACAGTATAACATTGTCGTTGCGAAATTGAAAACATTTGACAAATTTTTGTATTCAACTAGTGCTTTATGAATTAAGAAAAACATGACATCCTAAGTATTATTTATTACACACTGTCAAGCAATGAACAAATTCAAGAAATGGTGATTTCCATATAAAAACAATAATTTTTCCATTTTAAACTCAATGGTGCGCTTTGTAAACAATGCGCCCGAGTGAGTATCAAGGTAAAATGTTGATCTAGATTATTTTCAGAACGAAATGAAAGTAGAGATATTACATAAATATTGCCAGAAATAGAGAAATACAACAATACATGATTTCTATTAATGAAACAAATGTACAAAGACTGTAAAAATACAGAGTGCAAGACTCGCTAGAATGGTGCCAGCTTTATCTCTGAGAAGAGATGTCACGGTTACGCTCATTCGCAAGAATATGATTACAATGAGGCTCTGAATACATTTTTATGATAAACATGAATGTCAAGACCCTAGACATCCAAAAACCTAACCCTAGGAGATGAAGTGCCAAAAGTTATGCTGGCCTCATTGGGGTAAGTTAGTATATTAACTTCCCGGGGTCGTAACTTTTGCATACGATCTATGTTTTAGGCGCGCGATAGCTCGTTGGAAAGGTCTTTTTGAGAACTACGCATTATGTCCTCAAACTCTAACTCTATCTATAGTTTGACTGTGGCAAGCCAAGAAAACACTATTTAGAGCCCCAAAACGGACCTGGAAGTACAGAAAGATGTACTGACATGAAAACTTCCAAAATAAGCTTGTTGGAATAAGTGGGCGACCACCAATATCCACCTCGATGTTGTGTAGGGATTCAGGACAGGCATGTAAGTGCAGAACCCACAATTACAAAGAAATGTCCCCATTACTAAGAAACATGTTGAACTGAAAACTGTGAAGATGAGCCAGTTGGAATTTGGAACAGGTGGGTGGCCACCGATATCCACCTGGATCAATCCTCCCCCCTTAGGAAGCAATGGTCTCCATTATGTTGAGAGCTCGGGGAAGAGGGGAAAGCGTTTTTTGAATCTGAATCTTGGTGAGTTGTGTTCCTTGTTGGAGAAGTTGCACTACTTGGTCTGTGGAAGGATGTCACGAACTTATTACTAGCGGGGTTGAATCTGCTCCACCAACATGTTGTCTATGGGTTGTACGGGGCATTGTGTAGGCACCATCGTATGTGAAGAAACAATATATGCTTTCTCTTCTGCAATTTGCTTCTACTGGATAGAAGGTGTTGAAGTTGCAGTGGTTGTAGTTGTCTTATGTGCATCCTTTGAACAAACTATGAAGAGGATGAATTTTGCAGTATGAGAGATTACCTTGTGGCATTGTTTTGGTGGAACAATAGTTGGAACTACCTATAGTATTATGTAGAGATGACCCCCCAGAGTAATAATGACACTATGGCGTCGAGACTCATAAACAACATGACGTTTCCACACGTATGGTTGGCTCAAAACAACATCACGGACATCAAGAGGGGCAACATCACACACTACCTCATCCTTGAAGGGATGGATGCCATAGGACATGCAACACTGTTGGCTAACACAGAGATCTCGTCCCTGGTGAAGCCACTTGATGTTGTATGGTTGTGGGTGTGGTGTTGTCGACAACCTCAACAGTTTGACGACCTCAGCTGAGATGAGGTTCTTCTGGCTACTATTATCAACAATGAAATGTAACGGGGTCCCCTTCACCCACATCTGTGAATGGAAGAGGCACTCCCCCTCTTCAGGATCTATTGGTTCTTCTAGTTGAATTGTTGCGGTCGCGACATTAGCAATAGGGTCTGCGTCGATGATCTGTCTATTTTCAATATTTTATGGATAAGATTTTGAATCAGGGTTCAGCTTTTTGTCTTTGACCTCGGCCACCATTGATTGTTTCAAGCGACATTCATCGGTGTTGTGCCAGGGGCTTTTGTGGAAGTCACACCACTTCCCAGTGTCATTCTTTGTATTTCATTTACCCTTATTTTCCTATGTCTTTGTGGTTGTCAGGAGCCTGTTGGTTAGGGTCGTCTTTATCGTGCTTTGGTTGTTGTGGATTTGCAGACCCGAACTCCCATTTGTTCTAGTGCCTAAATTTATGCTTGATTTTTACAACATATCGATAGGCAACTCCCAATGATGAGATGCTTAGGAAATCCATTTCAGTTTGGATGTACCTATGCAGAACCCCATGGTATTTCAAAACAAGTTGTCGCTCAAATTCTTTGATACCCATCTGGTGGGCAAGGTATGGAAAGTATTTGTGAACTCCAACACTATTTGGCTCTTCTCTTGCCGCAATGTGGACCATCTCATGTAGTGGTCTTCATAGTTATCAACAGGGTAGTATTATTCCTTGACTGAATCCACACAAAAATCTCAAGTGGGATCAAGCCATATATTCCATATTCTTCTGTGGAAATTTTCTCCCAGTAAGTTTCCCACCAATGTTTGACATGGGAGAGAGCCTTGAGGAGTGCGAAGGTGATCTCTTCCCTGTCAGAAAAATTGTGAACATAGAAATAACCTTCTAGTAGATTTAACCATTTTTCTAAGGCATTCACATCTATCTGACCTTCAAATACGAGAATATCAAAATTAAATTTACCTTGAAGGGGTTTGCATGGCCACTTGATGAAGATGCATCTCCTGTGGGAAGCCGCCGAAGGATCTGTGTGAAGTTGTCAATCATTTCGTTCCTTTATCGCACAAGGGATTCCTCGAGCAACATTTTAAAAGGATCTCATGCTCCATCATCTTTCTTCTCATCTCCCATGGGTTTTTAATGGGCTCGGCGTGACTGATCTTGCAAAGGATCGACTGGTTGGATTCCCAACTTCTTGTACCCAGATCTTGTCGGGGACATGCACAAAGAAAAATAAATGAAGAGCAGACTGCTCTGATACCACTGATCCGGATTATTTTCGGAACGAAATGAAAGCAGATATTACATAAATATTTCCAGAAACAGAGAAATACAACAATACATGATTTCTATTAATGAAAGAAATGTACAGAGACTGTAAAAATACAGAGTGCAAGACTCATTAGAATGGTGGCAACTTTATCTCCGAGAAGAGATGTGACGGCTACGCTCATTCGCAAGAAGATGATTACAATGAGGCTCTGAAGGCCTTTTTATGATAAACATGAATGCCAAAACCCTAGACATCCAAAAACCTAACTCTAGGAGATGAAGCGCCAAAAGTCATGTGGGCCCTGTTGGGGTAAGTTAGTACATTAACTTCTTGGGGTCGTAATTTTTGCATACGATCTTCGTTTTAGGTGTGTGATAGCCCGTTCGAAAGGTCTTTTCGAAAAATATGCATTATGCTATCAAAATTTGAATATGTCTACAATTTGACTGTGGCAAGCCAAGAAAACACTGTTCGGATCCCCAAAACGGCCCTGGAAGTGCAAAGAGATGTACTGACATGAAAACTTCCAAAATAAGTCAGTTGGAATTAAGTGGGCGGCCACCAATATCCACTTGGATGTTGTGTAGGGATTCAGGACATCCCCAGAAATGCAGAACCCACAATTACAAAGAAATGTCCCCATTACAAAGAAATGTGTTGAACTGAAAACTATCAAGATGAGTCAGTTGGAATTTGGAACAAGTGGGTGGCCACCAATATCCACCTGGATAAAATGTGCACCGCCAACCATGAAAAGGATTTTTAATAGTATTTCTAATTTAAATAAAATGGTTTTGTTTACAAACAAATACACACCAATGCTCTTACTATGTACAAAGTGCACCGGTCACCGTGAAGGCGTTAAAAAAAAACCTAACAATGACAGGATGGTTTAGGATCCAATGCAATGAGTGGTTTCATTGCAACAGATAGAAAACACCCATATATAAATAAACAAACCTTATGAAGAAATTTTGCTTAAAAAAATTATTCTTGTGAAATATAGAACGAGAAAGCACAAAAAGAGTGAGGAAATTCGGGTTTCCAATATTTTTATTTTTTTTAAGTAAGAAAGGGGGAGAATCCTTCTATTCAATCCATGAAAAAGTGCAAATTGATACATTGATTTGTTGAAGGGAGAAGACCCCTCAGCAAGAGAACAGGGGATCATTTGAAACTAGCCTATGCTAAAAGAGAGCCCCATAGAGCGTGTGGGCAAAGCAAGATGAAACATTACAATATAAGGAGAAAGGACCAGATCATTGTGTTGGCCGGGGAGGATCCTTTCTACCTTTTTTTTTACGAACATCAATCCAACCAGAGGAGCTGGTAGGATCAGCAGCTTTTACCACCAAAGCCAGATGGTCTAAGGAAGTGCCATAATCTTGAGCTACTGAATTCAAGGGTGCTTCTTTGTCGCTGTCTGAGTTGTCTGATTCATGAGGTCACTTCTGAGTCCCTGGGAGAGGCGTTGTGATCATGATTGTGTCAATTGTTTCCCCCTTTTCGTGAGGTGGGTGCAAGGACTTAACTGCGGGACTTGGAATCATGACTTCTGAGTCTGCAGGATTTTGTGCCGAGGCTGCAGGTTGGTGTTTTGGGTCAACAGTTAGCTGTTGAGCGAAAGTTGGGGCCTGCGAAGGCATTGAGGAAGGCATAGGAGTTGGAGCATCTTTGTGATGTTGCTTGTTGTCGGAGGAAGGGTTCGGGCGGATTTTTTGAGATTTTGGTCCTTGCCAACCATTGGCTCTTTTTCGTGCTCCCAAAGTTGAGGGAGGGATGGGGGAAAGAGGACAAGTTGCCTGGAGGTGCCCTGTTTGCTGACAGGAGCGACATCTGAAGGCAGTGTTCTCATAATCGACCATATGTATGAAAGGATCTCCGTCACCCCAGTCTATAAGAATCCTATCTGGAAGCCCTTGACTGAGGTCAATTTCAACGCATATACGGGAAAAAGTGACGAATCCTTTCGCTATTATGTTTGTGTCTATGTTGATAAATCTACCCAATGCATTGCCCAGTGTGGGTAAAAAATATGAAGAATAGAAATGCAGGGGTAGATTGGGTAGTCTTACCCAGACCGGTGTAGTCATGGCTGTCATGGCCAGTGGATTGAATTCTGGGAACCATCGCTGCATGGAGAGTCCAGATCTACCCTAGAACCAAGGACCTTTCTCTAGCACGCGTTGACATTCGGCTTCTGTGGAGAAGTTAACGATGAAGAACCCCTTGGAGCAGAAGAACAGCTCATGACCCTCCGACCAGGTCTTGTTAACCCATTCCTTTAGCGCAGGGGCCAAGGGCCAAAGTCCGTTGAAGCGGCAAATAAGGGCTTTGGCCTGGTAGAGAAAGGCGTAGCCATAGACTTGGGGATCTTCGACTTCTGTTGTTGGAGGTTCTGCGCATTGGTCCACAATGAAGGCAGATCCAAAGGGCTCCTTTACTTTTGAAGCTTCAGCCTTGAACCCCGAAGGAGCGGAAGTTCCTAATTTCATGGCCTGCTTGTAAGAGCTTGGATGAGTGGCTAAAGGCGCTCCTCCACGCAACCGAGAAGTGAGAGAAATGGTTGCGTTTTTTAGATTTATGTAGTCCCGTAGCAAAGAGCCATCTCCAAGTTGTCGTCCTTTAAAGATTAGTCGTTGGAATCCAGGCGGAGTATCTATAGCATGGTGGATTTGGGTTTTGAGTTCAAAAACGGAATCTGAGTCTTGAGCCTACAAGCAGAGAGAAGATCCGACAATGGTCTTTATAAAAAGGGGGAATCTTGTCATAGTCTTAGAGCTAGTCTTGTCGCGATATTCTGAATGAAACCTCGCTCTTGCATTCCTCTTAACTAGATTTCTGCACTAGAGCGAAGGTGGAGAATCCCCCAAGAGCCGAAGAACCCTGAGGTCTCTGTTATTTGAATGGCTTCCAATCTTTAGGTCAAGGCGGCGGCGGCTAGGGTTTATTACTTGCCGCAGCCTCCGCCTATTCTCAGCATTGATCTGGTCCCAAATCGTTGGTTCGCTCTCGCTAGAGAATGAGTTGGAGTCGTCTCCCTCAATTTCCTTTACGCCGGTTGCTAGTTCTTCCCCGGCCTCCTCGGCTTCATCACAAACCATAACCTCCACAGAACCGAACTTCAAATGGGCGTGAAGGATGAGAGGGAGCTCTTGGTCAGCCTTACGCTTAGAGTGGTGAGACTTCCCAATTTCTTCGGCCCCAAACACACGCTTGTAGAAGCTTATGGCATCCGCAGCATGCGGTGCCTCCACAATCAAATGGGGTTTCAGGGTAGAGAACGTCGGCAGCTTGGTCGTCACGCCATTTCCCTTGCCGTTCTCCGCTACAGCCGGCACAATCTCCTTATCACAGATACGGCGATCGCTCTGAGGCCTTATGAACTTCTTGATGCGCTTCTTCACAATCTTCTTGTTCAGCAGAGGAATCGCCATTGCCCCTGGATCCACTCAATTGCACCAAAAAAACTTATTCATTCGGGCTTCCAATATTAAAGGTAACCATGAAACCCCTTTTTCTTGTTTGGGAACACACAGAAAATTGTTTGAATAAAATAGGAGAATGATTAAGATGATTAATAGAATGAAATCATATGCCTGGAATTTCTTCACTGCAGATTTGTATGTGATCTATAGGAATCCCTCTTGAATTTGGCTCTTCAAAAAAAATCCACCCACTCTAAAGTCTTTGTTGCATAAAAATTATTTCTAAAATTTGGCAAACAAATAAAAGAATGATTAGGGTTTTCCTTTATAAACACAAAAACTCAAATTCCCGCTCATTTTTTGTTGTATATTTCGGCGCATTGATGATAAATGCGCGCACACTGCTTTTTTCTTCGAAAGTTGCATTTTCGGTGCGTTTTACTGTGTGTAGCACACCAATGTGGTGTGTACGTATAATGCATCGATTTATTTTTGTAATAAATTTCAAAGCATTGATAACAAGGGCACATTATTTTTTTAACTTGCTTCACTAGGTACGCTATATAGTTCAAAACGCACCGGTGTGGTTTGTAAGTAATAACACATGGTAGCACGCTTAAATTTACACAATGCAAATGAAAACATCCACATTTAATATTTGTGGAGGTTTTGCTTTGTGGAGGCAATAGCGAAGGCAATTCTTCGGTGCTTCTCTCAATTAAACACACCGATGCGTTTGGTTTATCCATATGCACTGATGCATCTTTATATGATGAAGTGCATCGTCAAGTTATAAAAGTTATTCGAAGTTATTTTTTAAGTTAGATTGTTCTATGCTACCGAAGATGACAATTTTGACTCAAATGTAGGAAAAAGTGAACTAGAGGATCAAATGGTCAATTCTTCAAATACCATCTCATTTTGTACCTTTGGATGTGCTTCAATTTCTCTCACATTGATTGCAGTACGTCTAGATTTTATTGATAATTCATTTATCCTATTGAATTTATGTTATGTATGTAGGTGCAGTTTAATCATTGTTCATTGAATTTTGTAGGATCGAGATTCATGATTGAGTTCAGATGCTCAAGATATTCCCATAGTCCCAAAATTTTGCAAGCTCTTATTAGGAGATAGATACTGCAAGAAGATGTTTAATGAAAATTGACAACTTCTTTACCCTACCAATCCTAACATGCCATCTTTAAGCAACCATCCTAGGACAACGATATTACATCGTGAATTGGATCTCTTTTATGTAGACAACCCCGTATGGCGAAAGAAAAAGATGATTGAGTAGTTGTATTTTTGGATTTTCAATGGAACTAATGTAAATGTATTGCTTACTTCAACATTTGTTTTATAAAGGGGTTGTTGGTTTTGTGTTTATTATTGGGAAAAAATGTCCATATTTACAATAATTGTTTGGTATAATGCCTGAACATATTAAAAGCATTATGTTATTAATATTGTCGATATAATGTTCAATATTTTCACAATCAGGATTCTGATAACGAGCGACATGTCCACCATCTACCGTTTCACCCCACTACGATGTCAAGTTGTAAGATTGTTGCTAAATGAAAAGAGTTGAGAGAGGAAGCATACCAAGAATGGTTGAAACAACCACCTATTGAATTCCCACTACATCCTAAATCACCAATTCAAAATCTTGACAGTAAATCTAGTTCTTCACATATTGGGGATGAAGGCAATGATATAGAGGTTGGTATGGATGATTTCTTGTGGGATACCTAAGCCATGGAAGGAGTTTTGTTAGATGCATTCCATCAAAATGAACTAGGGGATGATGTTGATGTCATAGATACCTTCTACGAAAGCCTGAAATCTACTTCCACCACCCATTTATTTGGTTGAGTACAAGGGTCTTTAAGGTCTACTAGCTAGGGACAACAATGTTATTGTACAACTTGAGAGCAATGTATGGTATGTTAGACACATGTTTCTCGACACTTTTGAGGTAACTAATCATTAAGTCCCCTAAATTTTTAAGGAATCTTGTCACACAATGAAGGAAGAAAAGGGTTGTTTTTTCATGCTTAATGACAGTGTACATTTCTATTGCCCATTAATTGCATGTTACTCAAACATAAGGTACTTTTGAGTGACAATCTCTTGCCCGATAGCTACGCAAAGGCAAAGCAAATGCTAAAAATGTTAGGTGTTGAGTACATATCATACCATGCATGTCTGAATGATTGTATTATGTACATAAATGAATATGCAGACAAAGGGATATGTCCAGAATGTGGGCATTATAGGTATCATAAATAAAATAAAAAGCAAGGGTAAGGCACATGATCCTCCTCATAAGATATTGAGGCACATTCCTATAATTCCAAGGATTCAAAGGTTATTTCATTACAAATTAATAGCCATGTTGCAGGGGTGGTATGCATCACATAGAAGTGAGATAAGAGTTATGGGAATCCCAACAGATTCAATAGCCATGAAGCATATACAAAATACATGGCCCGATAAATTCAAAGATGAAGTACGAAGCCTCTGATTGAGAATAGATATGGATGTAGTTAACATGTATTCCCTCTAAAACACTAATAATTATGTTTGTCCAGTGGCTGTGATCAAGAACAATATTCCCCCCATGGTTGTCCGTCAAGAATGAACATTTTATGATGGCTCTTATAGTCCCGGGTAGAAGACAAGTGAAGAGAAGGGATGTCTATCTCCAACCATTGATTGATGAATTTAAGAAATTATGGGAATGGATACATGTATATAATGTATCAAGACCCATCCCAATGGAGAGGTCTTTTACGTTGTATGGCATATGTGCGTACACAACACACAAGTTTCCATGACTAGGATTTTGGTCTGGTAAGCATGTTAATCGATTTGTTTGTATCTGTAATTTTATTTGGCATACTTCATTTGGTGCAACTATATTTTTGACACTAACATGATAAGTGTATGATAACATCATAGGTCTTGTAACAAAAGAATATCATGGATGTAAATGTTGTGGACCTTCTATAAAGACTAGGTGGTTCAACCACCTACAAAAGTTGGTGTACGAATGTTCGAGGGTATCCTCCTAGAAGACCACCCTTATATAAGAGTTGCATCTACTTTCAATGGTAAACTAGAGAGAACTCATAGACCTGAAATAATGACACCGACATATTGGAATAGGTCATATGACACAAAGAAGGAGAAGGAATTGGTTGAATTGTTTTATTCAAATGGGGAACCTATGTTCGATGATCTTGAATTTTTTGACACCTATGTTGAGAAAATGACCATTGGGATGAAAAGGAAATCTGTATTTTATGAGCTTCCATGTTGGGAGCATCTTTAGATTGGCAACTTACTAGATCCCATGCATATATTCAAAAATGTTTCATCTTCTCTATGGATACACATATCATGGAATAAAAGCAACACACTGGCTATCGTGAGAGATATTATTGCTTCAAATACTAAAAAGAGACATTGGCCAAGAAACAAACCTAGAGGAGAGGTTGGTCCCTCTTGGTATTTTAAAGAAGGTGATGTCCCATGGATTTTGAAGAAAGATGATCTTTCTATGGTGAAGGATGTCATATTGGGTGTGAAGGCACCTCCTGTTAAGAACCAAATATCAATATAGCATAGAAAAACCTCAAAAAAAGTACTCAACGCCTTGAAAAAGAGATAATTTCATATAATAAGCCTCTTTTAGGGGGCAACCTCCTTTTACCCCACTTAAATGTTCAAGTACAATATGATTCCAAATGAAAATGTCTCCTTGGTATATATAGGAGACTAGGAGGTATAAATACAACTAATGGAATAAAGCCGACATAAATAAAATAACATTACTAATCTAATATGTCCCAATTAAGGGGTAATGAGCCAATATTAGGGCTTAACATGCCCCTCCCCTTGAGACAAGTGTT
>JASDQU010260752.1:0-15658 GCA_032191745.1 Picea mariana
GGGGGAGGCTTCTTTATTTCTGTTCAAAAGATCAAAAATACATTGCAGCAGTGCCTATTGGATACAAGACTAATTTGGTCTTGTTCTTCCAGATCTCTAGAACCCAACAAAGAAAACGACACACAAAACGGATGTCCGAAGCTCCCAGAAATGGCCCGCAAGCGTCTGCTCCTTAATAGCTTCCCTGCATAAAAATGGCTTTGGCTTGGCTTCCCTTAAACATAACTCTGCTCTGACTATTCTTCATGGCCTCAAACAGGCCTGGTTTTTATAAATATGAAGTTGGTTATCCATCCCCAACTTCCTCCCAAAATTTGGGCTCCAAAAATGCCCAATATCTCCCAAAAATGGACCAAATCCTCCATTAACATGCATAAAATCAATAGAAAATCCAAAAACTTAACAAAAAACCCACTTTTGTTTAATAATAGGGCACATCCCCCAAACTTGTGCGCCCTTGGTCATATGGTGGACGACCATGTGGCCAGGCGCTCCATTCGTTATGCGCTAGCCCCCTCCTGTCCGGGTTGGCTTCTGGTCTTTGGCGCGTGAATAGGACCGAGGGATAACAACCATAACCCCCGTGCCCTTTTCGTTTGGTTAGGTCCGGGTCACGTGGGATTCCCCACGACCTGCAGCTAGTCCCTATCCATTTACTCCCGCGCTATGGTAGTAAGGTTTAAACCCCCCGCGCTCCGTGCTCTCTGGTCGCATAGTCAATGAAACCTTCGCCCCAGCCCCTTCCGCCTCCAACCTTTTCTTTGATTAAACATAAATATAACTTTTTCCACATACATAATAAGAACCACCAATGGAGCGGGCGGTTAGCCCGGTCCTGCCAGTCCGTAGCGTCGAGGAGGTCGGGGGTTCGACCCCGGTGGAGACCATAAAATTTTACACAAACCACGAGCCAACCACAGGGTGCCACATGGCAGCCCATGAATGGGCCACGTGGCACCTCAACAACCAATAGAGGAATGCCAAGTGTCAAATGCTGACTCATCCACGTATCTTCCATGTACCCTGCCACCTACCAGCCTATGCCGCATGTCTGCCACGTCACTGCCCTGTCAGCCTTACCACGTGTCTGCCACGTGTCACCCTTACAGTGGTGACACGTGTCACCCTCTGACTGGTCCAACTGTACCTTTCATACTCCCTTTCACCTACCACGTGTCATCTCTAGGAGCTTCCACATCATTTGTACAGCCGTACGGCCTGTACAGTTAGCCTACCACGTGGCACTGTATGGATTGTACAGTCATCCACTTTTTTTGCCTGTTTGGGTTTTCGGACAGAACACGATATCTTTTGCATATGAAGCCCGTTTGACGAAGTAAATATATGGCCAAAATCAGGAAGACGAGACAGACGCAATGGCATTGGTTTCGTCAGATTTCGAGCATTTTCATTTTTGAGCCTTTTTGAGCCCTGTCAGGCTTCTGGATCTGATTCTGGATCAGAAAGTTTGCAGAGAGAGGTTGCAAAATTGACTCCATAGCCCAATGGAAAAGGCCATTGGAACTTCTAGGTTCTTGGAGCCTCGTAGGGAGGTCTCCATCCCAGTTGGAGCCAGTTGTTAGCGCTCAAAATGTTCCCTTAAAATTTTGAAGCGCCTTCATAAATTTGTTCTTGACTCGCCAAATTCCCAATGTCTTCTGCCTTTTGTCATAACTTCCATATTTATTATTGATTATTTATGAGTTTCCATTCATCACTTTTTTCCCAAAAATCCTAATATCTTTGACCTATGTCCTGCTTGTAAAAAAAAACTATAACTGTCATTTCTCCTAGATTTTGAATTTTTATGGTTTCCTATATTTTCAAATAAAAATATAAGTTTTTATTTGTTAATTTAGCCTTTTTTAACCCAAAAAGGGTGGTGTGTTCTCAAGTGATTACCCATTTATATTAAATCAATCCTATTGACCAATCTAGTGCATATACCAAAGCCACACAATTCATTGCAACAACACAAATCCCAACGCTAAGCACCAAATATCTCATCGAATACACTTAGGAGTATTGGCGCATATAATCACAACATCTCTAATTCCTCAATGCATGTAGGATATGTCCCATGAGTCATTTTTTAAATAAAATACAGGCTGCCATGTGCATTGTGCAAGTGTCAAAGGAAAATGTGATATGTTCCACCTGTTCAATAAAGGACTATTGATATCCAGAGCAACATTCTTCTTGAATTACATTGAAGAAAATGATGAGGTCTTGATTGCTGGATTTGGGTGAAAGGGGCACGCCGTGGGAGGTCTCCAAAGTGCACACATGGAAAGAAACCGAGCCATCTCTGTAGATGATGGATCGTAGTGTACATATTTCACCAAAGAATTTGATGTACAAGTGATTTACCTAAAATATTTCAATGAAGACCTTATTTGGGATCATTGCTATCGAGTTTTGCTTGGCGATATGAGAGGGATACTTTGACATAGTTGGACACAAATTTATGACTAGTTACCACTTGACCTTGGATTGCGATAACATGAAGCTGGATTGGTCTCCATTTGATTGCTATCAACTAGATAAAAATGAAGGCACTTTGGTCCCTTCACCTTTACCACAGAAAATCTTAAGAACACCTTTACAAAAACAACCCTATATCGTATTTCTTATGTGTATGTAATGGCAATGCCAATAGGGGTAACTACATTATGGGCAAAGTCTCCACACATTCAATATACACTCAACTTCAATCTGGAGACCACCTTCTCAAAATTGCCTCTACAGAACTTTAATAATTGTTTAGGGCATGCAAACCCTCTTGCATTCAACCATACCACTATACCAAGAACTTTAAACTGTTATGGGGTAGAGATTTTTTACCTTTTTATTAAACAAGGGGAAAAGGCAGATCAATCAAGGAATTTGTAGAAGCTTGCAAAAGCTGCAACATGAGTCAATATCATAGAAGAGTATCTTGGTTGGCCACCAAGAGATTTTGTAGAAGTTTATGGTAGATCCTAAGATTTTATATGTTGATTGATGTTGGGATCATGTTTGTCATCTACATATCTATTTAGTTCTTTACTCAAAACCTTTTCTACATACCTTTCTTGTTAAGATCTATGACATATACATATGATTTTGGGGTTTTTACACATTTTCATTCCACATCATGTATGAGGTTTTTACCCTGGGATATTTCTGAAGGAGTTGAAGCTGAGTCCATAGTGGATGATGATGAAAGCTGTCAAACACATTATAATGGAAACATGCTCTAGATTTTATTTTTGCAGAGGATGGCGATACATAGTTTGTAACAATTTGTATTAGATATGCATTTGGAGACACTTATATCAGTTGAAGCAACTCAACACTGAATTTTGACACCTTTTGCAACCTTGTGCTAATCTCAAAAACCTCTGCAAGGTATTAAAGAAACTCAAGATGAAAACATAGCATATGGAAAACAATCAACAACTCAAGGCTATTTTCAGAAATCTATTGAAAGTTCGCTACAGAATGTGCTACGAATTCCTGAGGTGCTGTAGAATGTGCTACAAATTTCTGTTCGGAGGTGTCAAAGGGAGTAAGCGGCTACCAAGTGTTCTTTGGGATCATGCTAGTTGTTAGAAGGTCAGTTATGAGTTGGAGGGCCACCTGTCAAAGGGAGAAGTTCTCAAAAGAGGCAGTTAATCAACATAAAGAAATGTTAGGGGAATGCCAACATTATCCTTGTTTTTAGAATTTTAGTTATTCCTGTTATCCACATGTTTCCTTTTCCATTTTGAGGGAAGAGGATCCAATGTAAGGGAGGTTATTCGAATGATAATGTTGTCACTGACAACAAAATATATAAAAAGACTATTGTAAGTCTGATTAAAGGTTAGAATGAGCTAGGGGGAAGGGGGCTTTGGACCCAGAGGAATTCAGAGTGGTTATCACTATGTTCTTTTCCTTTCTCTGTATTTGTTTAGACTTGTGTTTCCTTATCAATGGAGATCAATTTCCTTTTCTTTTTTGTCTTTCTCTGTGTATTAATATTAATGAGGGACTGATTTACTCTTGTTCTTATTCATACGATGATTGAATGAGGTTTTATTCTTTGCATTGGTGATGTAGAACTTGTTAATACACAAATTTTCACTGTGAATTTACTGTCATAAGTGCTCGAAGTATCTAGGACAGTTTCAGACCACAATTTTCCTTTTTCTCATTATTTTATCAAACCTTTCATTTGATCTGAAGTTACTAAGGCCACTTTTGCTAAAGGATATGGTTAGGAATGTGTAAAGTAGATGAATTTGATTGTCTTTATGGTCAAATCCCTGTGACTTTACAACTTATCTTTCAAGATTAAATTTTAATTCTTTGCATGTTACCAAGCTCACCTAATTACAGTCTAGGGCGACTCTTGGAGTGATAACACACTCGAAAAAATTTTCATGTTTAGAGAGTCTAAAAAGGGCTTAAAGGAGACTCCAAAGAGTTCCTTTTTCTTATAGCTTTTATGATTATGAGAAAGTGATAAAAGTAGACTCGGTAACCTATTCTCATGTATTAACGAGCACAAGAAAGAACAAAGACTAAGATCGATAACCTATTCTCTTGTATTTACGAGCACATGAAAGAACAATGACTAAGGTCGGTAACCTATTCTCATGTATTTACGAGCACGAGAAAGAACAAAGACTAAGATCAGAATTGGTTTCATTTTTACACAATCTTGCAACAAAATTAAACTATGCTTGTAACTCCAGGTTCAGTCCCCATATTTTTGTTTCATTTTTTATTGAGATTTTCACAGAGAGGAGAAACTATGCTCGTAGCTTCCTTTTCATTTTTTAATGAGATTGCCACAGAGAATAAAAAACAATGCTTGTAACCTCTCCTTGATCATGGATTCCAAGAGGACAATACTTTGGAAGAAATAGATGTTAAGGGACAAATGTCATCCATGGCTTCCAAGAGATCTTCGATAGATGGATGAAAAAAAATCCGGAAGGAATAATTGTCGACGACCTCGATAAGGGTAGGGATATATGGCTCTAATATTCCTATCGAAGATATGACCATGTCAACTACCAGATCTAAGTCAAGAGAAGGGAGAGATTACCTCGAAGTTCAACACATGGGATAGGTCATTATATAATTGACCTGTGACGGGGCAAACATAGCTGGTATGTATGGACCATTTAGGGAAGGCGGATGGTTGACCATTAGATGAGAGTCAATGAATGAAAGTTGGTTGATCATTACTATGTTTCCATTGTGAGGGAAACATATCAATCGAAAGAGAGTGGACACAAAATCTCTCATAACGTAGACATAGTATCGCCCGAGGAGAAGGTTAAACTCCAAGGGGTTGTGAACTACCATCACATCGACATAGACCATTTTTCCTCCCAAAGTAACCAAAAATTGAGGAAGGATCCCTAAAGGTTGACTAAATCTTTTATCAAAGGTCAATAGATTCTGAGCCACGGGTGCAAGCTGCGAGGAACCAAAAGCTTTCCAAGCATTCGCGGATAATATGCTAACAGAAGCACCTTTGTTTATTATAGTGTTAGGAATATTCCTATCAAAAACATGCACAATGATTTGGAAAGGCACATAAGAAGAAAGACGTGGTTCTGTCAAATGATTCTAATCAACAGAAATCATCTGAGTTCTTGAAGGGGATTCCATTAGGACGGGAAGAGTTCTCCCTTGTTCGGGTGAATCAATATTAACGAGGTATACTTGGGTGACATCCTCACTCTTTGAATGAAGAGTGGGATTGACCAATGATGGAATCAGAGCGACCACTTGGGCTGCATTCCTTAAGGGAGAAGTGGGATAGATTGATGATGGAATTTGATCAACCACTTTGGGTTCATTCTTTATATTAAGAGAGGGGTTGATTGATGATGGAACTAGATCAACTACTTGGGTTACTAGTTCAACTAAGGATGAAACCAGATTGACCACCTGATCAAACGGATTGATCGGGGATGGAACCAGATTGACTAGTCCATCAACTAATGACGGGTTGGGAGAGATCTTATGATAACTAGTTGTAAGTTGAATATTTTCCAAAAGATAAGAAGCCTCATCCATACGAGGTAAAAGGTGAGAGTGTTGATCACCTTCGCATAACATACAAGGAAATTTGACGGTTTTATTCTTCTTACCAACCTTAATGTTACTAGTTGATGGGGTTTCATCAAAATGTTCAACAGGGGTTGATGACATGGAAGACCACATTTCTAAGACTTTGAGGAGACCATGGAAATCCCTTAGAAAGTGGTCACCCTTACAAAGCCTAGAAGGGAATATGGGTTTAGGATTCTTCATTTTAGACTTGTCGACTTTATCAACACTCCCAATATGATTAACAATAGATGGTTGCTCGGATCCAACATGAACTGATGCAGTTGGAGGCTTGGTCTCTTTATGATTCTTATTCTTCTTCTCCTTCCATTTCTTCTTTTTTTATCAACTTGGCTACTCTCTTTAAATATTTCACTAGGCGAAGAAGGAGAAAGGGAAGGAGACCTGACGAGTGAGAAAAATGAAATTTTGACATGAAGTTGATTTGTGGGTGGTGTGCTTATATCTGAAGCATTAGGTGCATTCAAAGCATTGGGAAAATTCAAGATCACCGGAGTGAGGAACAACCAAACTGGTAACCCGATGTTGAGTCCCGAAAGACTGTTGGCACAGGGGCAGACCCAAGGTTCAATGCTACAACAACACACCAACAAAACCCTAACTACTGGCCCTTTCGACAACACCTGCGAAGCAGATGAAGTCTCACCTGAGGTAGCAGGGGTGGTTGCAGGAATCAAATGTCCACAACCTTAGCTGGGACACAGATCTGTGATTGTAACACCTTAACAAAGCACTTAGTTATTACAGTTTATTAGTTTTCAGCTTTAGTTCACATCGTAGCTAAACCCTAACGACAAATCAACATAGTATTCACACAGACCCAATAGATTCAAGCACTAAGCATATAAATAAAGATCAGATCTAACATTCATTTACATTATTCAACACTAAACTATCATATCAGATTCATCGGTCATTTAACATCGCACTAAGCATTGAATCACATAAACAAAAGAACAACCAAAAGCACAAAGCATTCACAACATAGGATATACGTGGTTCACCCCCACCCTAGGGCTACATCCACCAACTCTTCTTCTCTTTATTATCTCTTTCAAGTGTCTTACAAGCACAAACCATCAGAACACTACTCTGCATAGGACAAGAGATCTGTGCACACTTCGCCAGATCTTCCTTCCCCAAGTAGATCTAGGCACATAGCCTTACAAAGTATGTGCACAAAGAACTACATATGACTTGCACTTAGCTCTGCAAGTCTTAATTACCTCTTCTTAAACATATCCAGTACTAGCACTCAACCATCGGTCGCTACTTACATCACCTAGTTTTCTATTTATACATTACAAAATCAGGCCTAAACATGGGTAAACCCATGGGATGACATCCCCATACCCGTTACATAAGCCCAAAAACCCAAAAATCCCTAAAAAGGGCCCAAGATCCCACGATCTCCACTTTGTCTTGCGCTTCACCTTCGATAGCCTATCAAAGTCCCAAAAATAGGTCAAACATGACCAAGGATCCTCAAAACTTGGTCAAGGGCCAATAGGCCCCCAACACTCACTTGTGACTCGTCCCAAGTCACTCTGGTCTGGGTAATTTTGCCTCAAATGCCTCGAGCTTGGCTCAAGCTGCTTTGACTTGTTGTTGTGTCATGGCCTCCTGCTCAATGAACTCTTGGATATCAACTTCGTTGACAGGTCCCTCTAGGCGTTGTTCAGCTGCAGTGATGACTTGCTCCAATTCTGCTCCTCGGCCTTCGATCTCTAAGAAAAGTTGGCAAGTCTCATCTTGTATAGGTTGGAGCCTCTGAGTCACTTCCATGAATCTTCTCTGAATGGTGTGGACCTACTATTGAGCAATGCGCTACTCTTGGGATCGTTTCATCCTTTCAACAGCTGACAGGGGCTTCAACTGCACCTGTATTGTTTCTGCTTGCTGCTTCACCTCCTGGAGCTGTGACTCTAGTGCCTTTAACTATGGATTCTCAACGAGTTGCTCATAATTCTAGGCACTATGATCACTTAGTTGCTTACATTCCATGGCAAGGGCCTTTATTCTCTCAACTGTGCTTTGAGCGGTCAAATCTCTTTGATCTCTCACATCCTGCGGAGTACTGGGCATTGTGCGGAGCTCTAAGTCTGCTATTCTTTGTTGTAGCTACTGGATATCTTTTATGAGCTGCACTACTTCATTCTTGGCATGGTCTTCTTCCTTTGTCTCTAAGCTTGTCATAGAGCAGAGTGCTTTGTTGACTGCTTCTTTCACTTCGAGTTGCTTTGGGAGAAACTGTTCTTTTTCTTTCTGAATCTGTGCAGTCTAATTCTAGTTGATTAACTAGGTACTTTGCCCAGTTCATCTATACACCTTCCACACATTTCCCTGTGAGCTAAATGACAAAGCCTGTGACCTACTTGGGTCTGTTCTTCCTTACTAACTTTCCTGCGATTAATTGGCATGCTAGGCGCACTGCGCCATTCTGGATGGAAGCTACCTTGTAGCCTCGCGTCCCCTTCTCAACATCATCGTAGGTATCCTTGATCTTCTATGCTAAAGCGTGATCTGTGGCTTTCCCTGGACATAAGTCCTGTAGGTCAAGTCCTTGCATACTCAATCCAATGATCCTATGGATCAACGTCAGATCGACCGTGATACGATGGTCTAGCCATAAGTAGCCGCCATGGTAACATGAAAGTAGGAGCTTGAAATAGGCGTTAGCTTCCTACTGCCTTCCAAAGTGTGGGATTTTCATTACATTCAACAGGGTAGACTGCGCGAGGCTCATCGTCCATGGCTGGGGGATTATTTTCGAGTTCTTCCCCTTTTTCTGGGTCAAGTATTTATATGGGGCAAGCATACTATGGTTCTTGTGGTCTCCTAAGTTGAAGTCGTTGAACTTCAACATTGCGATCTTGTCCTGCTGCACTTTAACTGCACGTATCCCCTTCGGGAGGTATGCAGTGACCATGGTGTACTCAAAATCTCTCGACACACTATCACGACTCACTACGCTAGCTAGAGGTGGGATTTAGTCGGGTAATATGGTCAGTATTAGCTTCACATTTGCTAGGTTATGTCTGTACTTGGTTTTCTTTTCTGTGACGATTTAGGATGGTCCAGATCCACGAGCGGTCGACGGAGAGGCTTGCACTCCTCTCGTTGAGGACGCTTGAATACTTGGAGACATTACTTTCTCATCCATGAGATCAATGAGAACTTCTTCGATGATTTTCTCCATGGCGTTGAGCTCGTCTGACATACACGCTTAGATAAGATGGATGGATGAGTGCGAAAAAAAATAGAACTGGTGTCAATATTACTAATCATAGTGTGGTAACAATGAGTTCTCTCTGATACAATTCACAAAAGTGTTCTTGGTGCAATAATCGACATAATAAGTAGAAAAAAATGTAACGTATCTTTCCAATGGACAAGAGACCCTCATTAATTCAGTTCTTTCGTTACGGTGTGGTTCCAACGGTCTGATGGCGAGCCTTCTGACCACAAATTTTGTTCTACCCATTTCGAGCATCAGTCTAATGGTTATACTATTTCCAACAGCTATATTTCTTCACCATGGCAAAGTGCCATGTGGCACTATTATGATATCCCGACGAAGTTCAAGTTTTGTAATTTTCCTTCTGTGAAGTTCCCTCTGGAACCTTCTGTAACTTTGTGATCTTTGATCTCTTCTTGCTTAGTTTTCTAGCCCGCTTTCCAGTGAGCTTCGTCTCGGTATTCCTCTTTCCATTCTGATTCTTATCTCCTCTTGGCATAGTAACTTCACGTTGTTGAGATTCTTTCCTAGGATTCAAGGGAAATTGTTCTTCTTTATCTGGGGTAGGTGCTTTGGTCTTCTGTGAGTCTTGTGTTCTTTCAACTTCGACATCCAAGTTTTTGGTTCTAAATAGCTTCAATCTGTTCTCCTATTCTTCAATCAAGTGTGTGATCCTCCTAGTCATGAAATCTTTTAATTCTTTCTTTTTCTGCTCTAAGACTTCTTCTTCTTTCCTTTTGGTCTGATCCTTTCCAATCCAAGGTTTTCCTAGTAACATAGCAAATGGGGCGATGTTCTCAATAAATTTAACAACCTCAAAATCTTCTTCTGTCGAAGATCCATGAGAACTCATAGATATTTGGGTAAGTCTTACACATAGGGTTATCAGTTTTCCTCTAAATAATCCTATTCCTCCCAATGAAGGAATCATAGCAGGCTTTCCCAAAATTTCCCAAGTTCTTTCTGTCATGATATTCACATGTGTTTCTTCATCCAGAGTACAGTCAATGTCGAAGTCTCCTATTCTTACTTCTATTTTCTCTTTCTCTTTTAAGATATTTGATAGATTAGTATCTTTGTGGTCATTCAGGGTTTCTTTCATCTGTAATAGTATAGTCTCCAATTCCTTTTGGGGTTCTTCCATGGTCTCAGTTTCTTGACCTTTCTCGGGGTCTACTTGTTCCATATCCATTCTTTAGAGCTTAGAAATCATTCTAGGACAATCCAAAACTTCATGATCCATATCTTTACAACAAAGACAACTGGGTCCTCTACCATGGAATTCCTTAGCAAGATGTCCCAGTCTTCTGCAACTGTAACAAAGAGTTAATCCTCTCTTTCTCTTAAATGATCCCCATCCTTTCTTGTACTGCACACTAGAATCATGGTAGCTAACCTGCAAAAAATTCTTTCTAGGATCCTGCATCTATTTGTTAGTCCAAACATTCTTTCTATGCATAGGAATAACATATCTTTCACTATTCTTATCAGATCTACTTATATCAAATCTTCTTTCTTCTAGCTGTGCCCTAGTTTTCAGGCTAGGATTTTTTTATCAAACATACCTAGATCCATATTCTTGAAACAAAAATTTCCACTTATCTTACTTTCGACAGAGCATAAAGCTTCCAGATCTAAAACTTTTCATTTTTCTTACCTCTATCAAAGCACAAAATTGTTCAGATCTTACCTCTTTTCTTCAGATCTGCCTCCCTCCTTAGCATAGAGCTTCGTAAGTCAAGCAACAAATCTACACATAGAGATTTATTTATTTTCCTCAGTTCCCAACAATCACAGTTTCAGGTCAGATCTTCACACAGAGCTTCTTCTTCCTCAGTTCCCAACAATCACAGTTTCAATCAGATCTTCGCATGGAGCTTCTTCTTCCTCAGTTCCTAGCAATCACAGTTTCAGGTCTCGGCAACAGAACCATTTGTTGGAACAGGGGTAGACCCAGGGTTCAACGCACCAACAACGCACCAACAAAACCCTAACTATCGTCCATTTCGGCAACACCTGCGAAGCAGATGAAGTCTCACCCGAGGTAGAAGCAGGGCTGGTTGCAGGATTCAGATGTCTACAACCTTAGCTGGGACACAGATCTATGATTGTAACACCTTAACAAAGCACTTAGTTATTACAGTTCATTGGTTTTCAGCTTTAATTCACAGCGCAACTAAACCCTAACGATAGATCAACACAATATTCACACAGACCCAATAGATTCAAGCACTAAGAATACAAATAGAGATTAGATCTAGCATTCATTCACATTATTCAGCACTAAACTATCATATTAGATTCATCTATCATTTAACATCACACTAAGCATTGAATCACATAAACAAAAGAACAACCAAAATCACAAAGCATTCACAACACAGGATATACATGGTTCACCCCCACTCTGGGGCTACGTCCACCAACTCTTCTTCTCTCTATTATCTCTGTCAAGTGTCTTACGGACACAAAGCATCAGAACACTATTCCGCATAGGACATGAGATCTGTGTGCACTTCGCCAGATCCTCCTTCCCTAAGTATACATAGGCACAGATCCTTACACAGTTTGCGCACAAAGCACTACAAATGACTTGCACTTAGATCTGCAAGTCTTAATCATGTCTTCTTTCACATAGTCAATACTAGCACTCAACCATCGGTTGCTACTTACATCACCTAGTTTTCTATTTATACATTACAAAATCGGGCCTAAACATGGGTAAACCCATGGGACAACATCCCCATACCTATTACATAAGCCAAAAAAGACAAAAATCCTTAAAAAGGGGTCGAGATCCCGTGATCTTCGCTTCGTCTTGCGCTCCGCCTTCAATAGCCTGTCGAAGTCCCAAAAATAGGTCTAACATGACCAAGGATCCTCAAAACTTGGTCAAGGGATAACAAAGACTCAGTGTGGCAATGCATAGAGGACCAACTTTTCCAAAATAAGGAAAGGTGAAAGATTCCCTGAGAAAAGGGGTTCCTTCATTGGTATGCCCAGGAACTGACGCCATTGACACTAACTCAACCTAAGGTCCACTAGGAAAAACAAACAACACACACTATAAATCTAAGAAGAAAAAAATCAAACAAACCTTCCCATAATGAAACCACTAGTTGGTGATGAAATCCAACATCCGGAGATCAATATAGGAAGGGGCTAGGATAGAGCAGGTGGATCAGTTACATTGGCGACCTGCTTAATGGACTTATGCCTTGGTGAAAGTTTCCACATGGTTTACCCTCCAAGGAGCCTGAGTGAGTTTGACCAATGTCTGACCCAGGTACAATGAAGATTCCCCTTCACCGTCACCATGTGTATCAACCCTACAGAGATAGTCCACTAAGGTTACTAATTCACAGTCAACCTCCAGGCGAATACAATCGACAGTTGGGATCGAACGTATGGGAAAGATAAAAAGTCTGAAAGTCTTAAAGAGAACTGAAGACAAGTGAACCATAAGACTATTGAGGACCCCGAACGGATTCAAGATTCACAAAGCTTCGAGACCAAATGAAACCAACCGTTTCTCAGGAAGAACCCCTGATATACGATCTTTCTGCTACATGGGTTAAGCTTCAGAGGGGAAATATCTGCCGCTATCCCACACTCGACCTTGTGTTTAACCCTTGTGTGAGAGGGGGATCCTGACTATGCTTATACGAACAATTGGATTTACTGCTCCCTAGAAAAATATTCTATGTTTGTCTGACATCTTTGGAAAGTTATCCTCACAACCTATTCCAAATCCCTACACTTTAAGCTAATGTAGGTTCATTACCAAATAATATAAAAGCGTCTGATCAATTTTATAAGCACTTCATTTTAGGACTGTTGTTTACTCAAGGGTGCGAACGTGAAACTTATGATGTTATACACTTGACTCCAAAAGAATGAAAAGTAATGAGGTGCAAATCTTTTTCTTCAATGAATCCTACATACGAGATGGAGAAGAGGTTCAACTTTCTTTAACAAAAACACCCAATTCCCAACTGCAATTTTCTAAATGCAATCTACTACACTACCCAAAAGCAAGAATGAAACTATCTTCTTTGTTTGATTCTAAAAGAAAGAAATTGCAAATCCTTTAATGCTTCATTACTTTCAATTAAAATGAAAGAGTTGAGTGCAAATAAAAAAGACATGAAGCAAAAAGATTTCAAACAAAGAATGCACTCACAGGATAATGAGCATTGAAAGAAACAAGTATGATAAATCCTTAAATCAAGGACTCGAAAATCAACAAACATTAAAGGGATACAAGAAATTTAAGAGAAGAATCCATAAATTGATAGGGAGAAAGAGAAATCACTCAACTGTCTTGACAAAATGAGAAACAAGAAAGATCAATAAAATCTAGGTTGTGGTAAGCACAAAGTCTCAAATCGTTCAAAGAGGAAATATTTGAAAAGTAACTTAAGACCAACAAACCTTTGCAGACCTTTTCAATGAGTCAGATAACCAAGAACCTTTTGCAAGACCCATACCAAACCAAGAAGAGACAAGGAGAACCAATCTCGCAATTTGGAAAAGGTTGCAAGCTCAAACAAGACAATGAAAAGAGTGATAAGAAACCCAAATACTCAACCTAAACAAAGTCACAAGAAAAAGTACAGACTCTGGGAAAAATACCTCCAACAAAGGGATGAGTAAAACATGGCATATTCTCCTGGATCTACTCAAAACAAGAGATCAATGCTCCCTAAAACAAAGTGACAGAGAACTGTTCAGATAACCACTGCCTCGATAGCCACTCTAGGGGAGTGCTATTCCTGTAGATGCTTGAAAATAAGTGTAAAAAAGAACAAAATCAACAGAGATTAGCTTGGTAACTATGACTACTGCTTGATGAAACAAAGGGAAGATGGAAGGCTAAAAAGAAATCAACCAAACAAGATCAAACTAGGAAAAGGTTCAAACGGTCTAAGGAAAGACAAGTCAATCCTCTTCCCTAGTGGAGTCACCAATTTATGTTATGAAAATATTCCCCTGCGGACATGTGAACTTTCCCTTGGATTACAGACCCCTGTACCAAGACAAAAAATTACATTTGGACACTACCATTCCTATAAATTCATTTTTTCCATTGAAAAATAGAGAAGGAGGTGAAGTATGATGCACCTCGTTTATGAAGCTTGTCCAAGCCGCTCCAACCCATGAGCCTGATCTTCACTCTTGGGGAAAATCCATAGATGCAATGAACAACAAGAAACAAATGACTATCTCCTACTCTAACGGATTAGACAAAGAAAATCTATCTATGTGGATTGAGCCAATCAATAGAAAAGCACATACAAATACATACTTGAAGGAAATATGCCAAGCATATTATATGAGAACTAAGAAAACTTACAGACCATGAATGATTTCAACTGCAACTCCTCCAAGCTCTCCTCATCCAACCCTTGCATGAATCCCAAGATCATAAGTTTTATATCTTTGTCTATCTGTGTTTCACCTTGGAAATCCCTCAATATATAGGCTTGAGAAGCACAAAAACCATAAGTAGAATTGGGGATTAGTTGAGGATATGACTCCTTTATGTTAGGATATGATTCTATGATAATT
Organism: Picea mariana; assembly: GCA_032191745.1. NCBI lineage: Eukaryota > Viridiplantae > Streptophyta > Pinopsida > Pinales > Pinaceae > Picea > Picea mariana. Next base: position 14,924 of record JASDQU010260752.1, read on the forward strand.
CCATAGGATGAAATTTGATCCAAACGAACTTGATCATCTCCAAGAGTTGGCCCTTAGAAAGAGGCGGGATTCTCTAGATTTTCCTCTAACCAAAAGCAATGCTCCCCTATAGTTAGAGATAGAGAATTGACCCTATATCAATGCTTCTTAAATAAGGTAAGGGGGGTGCTAGCCTATGGGGTAGTAGTCCCCCAACATGGCCAAGGGGAACTACCCTTAAAAAATGTCCAAAAAAATGGTTGAGTTTCCAAGTAAAAAGTGTGTTTCTGGCCTTGAAATGATGGGTTTCTTCTTCCAATATGACCTAGGGATCATGGAAAATATTATTTGATGGTTTCAAGGGGTTAAAACACATATAAAATAACATGTGAAACTTATTAAGGTGCATACGACACTTGACGACAATTGCTACACTTACCAAGGTGCATACGACACTTTTACGACACTTGCGACACTTGGGGTGAGATACACAAATGTGGTATTTTGATGTGTAACACTCACCGATCTCGTGTGAGCTAAAAAATCCTGAGGTCCAGGGTCCGATTGAATTTTATCCACCATGGTATATAGTGGATATCAATCCACCCCTAGATATAACGACTATCGTTTAAACATGCGAACACGAAGTTTTAGGTCTGACTTGGCCCCACACTCAAACCGTGGATGAATTAACATTCACCATGTGGCTTCATTTTCCATGCTATCTACCTACATGGTTTCCATGTCACACATGAA
>JASDQU010260753.1:0-15658 GCA_032191745.1 Picea mariana
TTTATTGAAAGGTCTTATTAATATTGACCTTTATTACATCCGAATACATTGATCTACCTATGTGCGGGTTAGGACCTTAACACAGTCATTAAAAGATCTTTTCGGATCAAGTGGTATTAGAGCTAGTTGACATTTGGATTTGAGTTTTGCATGTTAACTAGGGAAAAACTACATCGTGGTGAAGGAGATCTTGTTAAAGAGAATCCATTGATTGGATTGAGAAAGAGATCTTCTCACAGTGAGAAGATGGCATTGGAAGAAGGGCTTTCTCAGGATGAGAAAGAGTTCCATAAAACTTTCCTTTCTATGTTGGAGATGGTGAAAGTTTTGTACGAGGATTACTGGGAACGAAAGAGGCCAGTTTTGGGTGAATCTTCAAAGGGAAAACGTGAAGAAGGAGAGGATCATCCTAATATTCCTCCTTCACCTCCATCATCACCTCCTTCTTCTCCTTCTTCTTCAAGTTCAAGTTCTAAATATAATGCAAAGAAACATGTTCATAAACATAAGAATGAAATGTCATTGTTAAAACTTTATGTTAAATTTGAGTTACCCATATATGATGGTGAAGTAAATGTAGACAAACTTGAAAATTGGGTCAGGCATATGGAGTTTTACTGTAGTGTGTAATAGATCAAGTATGAGGCCACACAAATCAAGTTGACATCTTTGAGACTTGCAGGCAGCACTCTCATCTAGTGGTGTTAGCATCAGAAGTCACTCTTGGATTGCTTGTAGGAGCAGAGCCCAACGCCCATCATTTTTATGTCATGATAGTTTTTAATGGGTGATCGAATGGATAGAGACCCGGGGAGATATCACTCTAACTCAGGGACTGGGTCTGGTATGCAAGGAACAAAGGAGGTCTTGATCTAACTTCAGTCAGTGAGTTGCTTAAAAGATGAACAGATGGAAGACTTGGTAAGAAGATTGAGAAAACTACCTCATGCAACAGGCCTTTGAGTAGTTTGTAGAAGAAAAACTCTGAATGCAAGATCCTCTTGGTTCAGGGATTCAGGAAACTGAAAGGGGGACTTGACTGGATCCTCTAATTCTAAGTCGTTCAGTGCTAATAAAATCACAAGGACCGATTAGAAACAATGCAACTGTTATAGTGATCCAACCTACATCATCCTATAATAGCTACAACTCGACTGGATCCTCCAATTTCGAGCTGCTCTAATACAGTGTAAACAAAGACGTGAAAGCAACTGGCATTCATAAGGCAAGAAGTCTCAAAAGTCCACACATAACCAGAAATAACAGTGCTTCATTAAAGATTTACAACCAGGAGCCTTGCTCAACCATCAATAGATTACAAAATACAAAGACTGAGTCTATATACTAAGAAAAATTTGCCTAACAGGGGCGTGCTCAGTCATCCAAGGCTTGGTGTCCCTTCAGCCAAATTCAGACGGATATTCTTTGTCAGATGCCACCTTAAATTCTTATGGCTCCTGTAAGGGGAGTAGTTGAGCCATTAAGTGTCGGGTTAGCATGCGCAGACCTCTCTGGCTGGTCGAGGACTTGGCATGGCTTCTTTGGAAAAAATTGGTACACAGAACCCTCTCGGGCAGACAGCTTGCCAGACCCTCCATACCTTACACTTAATGAATGAGGAAAGGTTTCAAACACCCCCTCTCACCTTCATTTACTCCAAACAAGAAACAAGATTGATATCGGATCGAATGGCACCTAGAGATCGCGATGATCCCCTCTGTGACTGAAACTGATGCCTTTGGCCCCTCTTGCACAACTCTTTTTATTTCCCAGGTGACCACGGGCTGTGACCTTGTGTTTATTTTCAAGGTGCTTTCGGCATTCGTGAATTTGAAGGAGCTAATCCTTGCTTATCACATTCGCGATGAGTGAAATGTCGAGATGGCTTAATTGGGTGCCACGCGTCCCTCTCATATATGACGGTCCTGAACTCACTCGGTGATATTGTGGGCCCGGGTCCTGGATGCTCCTGGCACTTCGCATTTGAGGGATATGAAGGAGCTTCTCCTTGTGCGTCAGAGTCACGATGGGCGAAAAGGCGAGGGGCCTAATCACACACCACATGTTCCTTTTGGATGGATGGTTGACACTGTTTCGTGATACTGCGGGCCCGACTTTGGGCGCTTTAGGCACTTTCAGGGTTCAGGGTTTCAAGATGTAGAACGACATAGAACCCTCACCCTTTGAACTCACGAATGTCGAAAAGCCAATGTGACTAGATCACACACCACATGTCCTTTGGATGGATGGTTGCTATCCTTTCCTATATGTGATATGGGTGCTTTCCGTCACGCTAATCTCAACGCAACTCCACTAACCATGATTTCCCGTCGACCGTCCATTTGCTCTTAGGGATGAATCTGGACCGTCAACAATATAATATCGCCCGCTTACTTGCTTGGAAGCCTAAAATGAGAATTTTTCGTGCTGCGCTCAGGCACTTCTCGTGCAACTTGCATATCTGAATACTCTTGTGCCTAGGACAAGAACTGTTACTAACATTAGGCTCCATGGGGGATAGAGTCATCCCTATGATGCTCTAAGGACTCATTTTGCAGCTCCAGTGCCTTGCTATTGGGCTATGGAGTCATTTATTTAAAACTTAAAGACGGAAAGAAAAACAATATTTACAACTGTGAAAGAGCCATGTGTAGCTTACAAGAAAAATCTTTTTAGGAAATGCCCATTCACAGAGACATTGAAAACTTATTGATCCTTCAAATATCGTACCCTGTAGGTGTTATTCGAGCATACTTTGGATACTTTGAAAGGACCAATCCATAGGGCTTCGAATTTTTCGTGCTTGCCTTTATCTTGTTTGGGAGCATCCCATTTCAGTACCAGGTCTCCTATCCAGAACTCTTCTTTCTTGGCCTTCTTATCAAAAACCTACTTGATCCTTTGCTGATGGTCCTGAATTCTGCCCACCAACTACTCCCTGGCCTACTAGACTTCCACTAGCTGATGAATTCTTCTGATCATGTCATCAGGCTCCTCTTGATGATCCTGGAGGAATTTTGCTACAGGAATGGATAAATGAGAAGGAAAAACAACCTATGTTCCATAGACTAATTGGAAAGGAGAGATTCCTATAGATCTCTTCGTGGTCACACGATCGGCCCATAGAGAAAATTTCAATCTTGACTGCCAGGCCTTCTTGTTGTCTTCTAACAGTCTTTTGATGATCCTTATCAGGCTTTTGTTGGAGGACTTTGCTAAACTATTGCCCTGGGGATAGTATGGGGTGGAGTGAATCAGTTTGATCCTGAATTGCTCACAGAACTTGGCTAACGGCTCATCTCTGAAAGAGGTTTCGTTATCAGTGACAATATTACTTGGGTAGCCAAATCTTGTGATGAGGTCTTCCAGGAATCCAATGATTACCTTGTGGGAAGCACTCCTGGTGGGAATAGCTTCAATCCACTTGGTGAAGAAATCGGTAGTAGTCAGGATCCATTTGTGCTGCCCATTGGAAGCGGGGTGAATTTCTCCAATGAAATCTAGGCCCCATTGCTGGAAAGGTCCTGCAACAACCACAAGATTTAACGGCAGAGACCTGAGCTATTGTTTTCCTCCAAATCTTTGACATTTGGTGCAAGCTCGGACCCTTCCGCAGATGTCAGTGAATACGGTGGGCCAGTTGTATCCATCCCTAAGGATTTTGTAGGATTTGGTTTTCTAGAAATGATGCCCTCCACATAGGCTGTCATGAAATTCAACCATGATCCTTTCAGCCTCTTGTGGATCTACACATGTCAAAAGCAACCCTAGGGGGTCTTTCCAATAAAAAACTTCATCGATAAGGCAGTATCTGACTGCTTTGAGCTTTAGAGCTCTTGCCTTGTTTCTTTACAGGCCATCTAGAGGCCGAAACTCTTGCAGAAAATATATGACATCCTTATACCAGGGACATCGAGCCAATGGGGGCTCCCTTTGAGGGTCTATTTCAGATAGCTAACCCTGCTGAATTCCTGAGTATTCGTTGATGAAACTTACCCCCAAAGCTTGGCAATTGGCTTCAGCCAATAGCTTGGCTAAACCTTGACCTTTGATCAATTTGGTAGGCTTTATTTCTAGGTCAAATTCCATAATCTTGGCTATCCACTTACTCCTCCTCCCGTCTATGTCAGGCTGAATAAGAATGTCTTTAATAGAGGCTGAAGGGACATAAGCGATGATTTTTTATTGTAGGACATAGATTCTAAATTCTTTGAGAGCCTTCACTAAGGCATAAGCTTGCTTCTCCATAGTGTCATACCTGACTTCGACATCCCTCAATGCTCGACTGAAATAGGCAATAGGTTGTTCTAGCCTAACCTCGTTTGTCTGTAATAAAACAGCAGCTTTGAGTAATCAGGACTGATAATCATAGGGGCTTCAGTCAAGGCCTTCTTTATTTTCTCAAAGGAATTTCGTGATTCAGAAGTCCACCTTACTTCATTTCCCTTCCTTAACATGGTTGTTATAAGTTTTACCTCCTCAGCAAAGTTAGGCACAAACCTCCTCAGAAAATTAATCTTACCAAGGAAAGATTGGACCTCCTTCTTGGACCTCAGGATTGATAAGTCTTGTATTGCCTCAACTCTGCTAGGATCAATCCTGACACCTTCTGCTGATACTATGTGGCCTAGTAACCTTCCCTCCTACATGGCAAAAAGAGATTTCTTGGGGTTTAATAAAATGCCAAATCTCCTACATTTCAGGAAAACCTTCCTGAGATGAAAACAATGTTCTTTATCAGATTTTGAAAATACTATTATGTCATCTAGATAGATCACCACAAATCTATCCTTCTCCCCAATAAAATCTATGTCCATGGCACGTTGAAACATTGCCCCTACATTCATCAATCCAAACGACATCTTGGCATACATGAATGTGCCCCATGGAGTGGTAAATGTCGTCTTTTCCCTGTCCTCAGGCAGAACAGAGATCTGGTTGTAGCCAGAGAAGCCATTGATCATGGACATCTTGGATGCTCCTGTTACCCTCTACAATATATATTCCATATTTGGTAAGGGGTAGTTATCCTTCCGTGAGCTCCTGTTCAGGTTTCTGAAGTCTACACAGAGGCTGATTTCTCCATTCTTTTTCCTTACTGGTACCAAGTTGGCCACCCACTCTGAGTATCTCAGTGGCACGATGATCTGAGCCTGTAGCAATTTCTTCACTTCCCTCTCCATAATAGGCAGCAGCATAGGATTGATCTGTCTTAGCTTCTGCCTAAATGGTGTTTCTTCCCTTTTCAACGGGATTTTATACTCGATGATAGAAGTGTCATATGTTTTGAGATCTCCATAGGTCCAGGTGAAAACATCAGCAAATTCCCTCAAAAGTCCAGCATATTCAGATCTCTGCTCCTTTGTCAGACTTCTTGACAATTTGACCAACTTGGGCTCACTCTTAGTGCCAATGTTGCACTGAATTGTATCAGCATCATCTTCCGAGATCTCCCCTTTTAATGACACATCATTTCTATCAAAAAGCCTTTCCAAAGGAACCAGTCCCCTTGGAATATGATTGCTAGACAGTTGCACAATGTTACGCTCTGCAATCTTATTCAGAAAATTACCCCCATCAAGTGCTTCCTTCGAGACAGAGTCTTGGTCGATATGCATCTCTAAAAATTCTTCGACAGTCTCCAAGAATTTCTTGATCTCGAGATCATCCTATAATACCTTCCAATGTTTGACGTTGTCAGGTGTGGAGGTCCTATATTTTACTTCCACATCATATCTGAATTTGGGCGGCAAGGGTACTTTGAAATCGCTTGCTGATGTAGCCAAGGAATCTGTCACTGTGTTCTCCTCTCTTGGGACAAAAGAAATGTTTAATGCTAAGAAGAAACTATCCATTAATTCCCATACCTCATTTCTATAGCTTCTGAGTCGAGGATGCTTGGCTTGATAAGCATTTCTAATCTGCTGGACCACCAACTCTGCATCTCCGAATACTGCTACTTCCTGAATTCCCATTTCCCTTACGGCTCTTAATCCCAGGACAAGAGCTTCATACTCTGCCACATTGTTGGTAGCTTCAAATTCTAGCTTGTATGATAGAGACATGGTTTCCTGAGTAGGTGACATGAAAAACACCCCCACTCCAGCTCCTTCCCTGGAAGAGGCTCCATCAAAAAAAAAATTCCAGACGAGGGAGATGGGGGGAGAAAATTCATGAGGAGTGGTGAGCTTCTTTCTAAGTTTAAGAGGAGGCTCAGGAGCATTAGTGAGTTGTAGTACACTGGAACCTAAATAAATGTCCAAGGCAAAGATGGGATGGTTGGTTGGATTGGCCTCATCACTGATTATATAGGCCAGTTGGGATTCCCTGTATAGCCTCCTATGTTCTCCTCCAAACACTGGGATAGTAGCATATGTGAGGTCCATCTGCAAAGTCTCCCCCAGTTTTTTTATCCAAGATCTTGATAACAACATACCGAACTTGGGGGGGACATCCACCACTACAATATCCATGACCACACTTTTCATGGGCAACTGAAACAAGGTCATGACCAGGTCTTTGATAACTCCTAGACATTGAACTTTTCTGGAGTCAAAGGAATAGAGGTCATGATAGGCTCGGGTGATTTCTAGCCCTCACTCTTCCATTATAGTTTTGGGCATGAGGTTGTGATAAGCCCCCGAATCCATCAAGTAGTTGTGCAGTACCTTGTCACGTATGTTCAAGGAAGTGTAGAAGGGAGGGGACGAGTCATTCCTGTCTTCTACCATTGGACCTAGAATAACTGCAGGCTTTTCATCTTGCAAATTGATGGAGTCTGTGGGAAGGCATGAGACCTCAGACTGTAAAAGATCAGAGAAGTGTTTCTTGAACCCTTCATGTTTAATCAATTCGGTTAGGGGCATAGGGATTCTAATCTTTTGAATTTCATGCTCGAAAATAAAAGAAGATGTAAGCTTCATAATTTCTCTTATTTCGGGAACATGACTCTGGACTATGGGAGAGAGGGGTCAGGGCTTCTTACCTCTGTGACTGTCCGCTACTTCATTAGCAAGTTTCTCTATTCTGGTGGACTACCCAGGAACATTAGGTGCTACTTTCTTTTTCTTAGACCTCAGATCATACTTGCCTTGGTTGCCACTAGCCTTGTCTCCCTTGCTCAGTTCATTTAGTTGACTGTCCATGAGAGACTCCTCATATGTTGATTGAGTGAGATGAGGAAAAGGAGGGGTGTCCCCGAAGCAATGGATTTCAAGATCAAGCTCATCTGCTTCCCCTTCTTCCCCCTCGGCCACAAAATTGTTTTGAAAAGGGGCCTGCATTTTTTGGTCTTCTCTGTCTCTTCCCCTCTCTCTTTGCACAGTCGGGGGAGTAATATTGTTTGGCCTCCTAAAACCTCCTTTGCTTTCATCATTTTGAGGGCCTTTGTATGCTTTCCTCCCCTCCACCTTCATTCTCTCCATCTCTGCAGACGGAGACTTCACCATCTTGGTCAGTTCATCCACTTGAAGGTGGGGCACCGATGGGCCAGAAGTTGAGGTTTCCAATCTTCCCTTTCTTTTGTCTGCGTCAGCCCTGTTCCTCAGTCTATCTGCTTCTAATACATTATATTCCACCTCTATGGCCACATATTTCATTTGAGCTAAGGAGGTGGCTCTTGTTTCTCTCAATAAAAGACAGAAATCAGGACCAAACGCACTAGCATAAGAAATCTTGGCCGAGGCTTCTAAGGGTTTTATTTCGGCAGGAATTTTATTATACATCTTATTGAATCTTTTGGAGAAGTCAGTGATAGACTCTCCTTCCATCTTCTTCAAAGACCCGAACTATGTCATGTAATACATGAAATCCTTCCTATCTCCCCACTGCCTCAGGAAAGCACTACCCAGAGCTTTGATCCCAGCAATAGATCCGGGGGCCAATCCTCTAAACCACTTCCTCACCTCACCATCCAGGCTCTGAATGAAGACTCCCATCTAGACATCTTCATTTTCAATGTTCAGGTTGTCTGCATAACTGTAGAAAGTAGCCAGGTGTTCTTCCACAGTCATGTCCCCTTCCCCTGTGAACTTGGGCATATACTTCAAGTAATCTCCAGCAGGGAGAGGATTCATAGGATCGGGTAGGATTAAGGGAGCATATTTGGCAATGACTATGGCATCCATTCTATTTAGAGGGGGATTAGCACCAACCATAGGAATATTAGGTGGAGGAGAACTTTGAGGAGAAGGAGTCTGTGAAGGGGCTACTGGGAATGAGTCTCGAAGTGGAGTGGGAAACAAAAGGTGATTTAGGGAGAAGGCTAACGGGCTCAAGTCAGCAAATGCTCCTCTTTGTGTAGGAGTGGTAACAGTAACAAGAGGAGGAGTGGTAAAGATAGGAGTGGGGAAATCTTCTGCGGTCCTGGGTCTACGCCAAAGTACAGCTTCAGAGGAGAGGGGAGTGACAAGGGTTTCTCCCTCCAATCCTAGACCAGGAGGGGAAAACTCAGCAGGAACACTCCCAAAATTTAGGACACAGGAAACCTAAAAAAAAGGTCTGTTAAGAAAATGAGGAGGAGAAAATGGAGTTCCTACAGAAGGAGATGGCAGATTACCTGGTTTGGCAGTGAAAGCTTCTCCTTAAGAGGCCTTTCCTTTTCTGAGAACCACATCCAGATCAGTTTTAGGCGTAGATAGAGGCAGTTGTGGATGGGACCACGTGTGTCTGCCTCTGAAAGCCACAATTAACATGGCATGTTCGCCCCAGTGGAGTCGTCACAATGGAATCGCCAGGTGCACAGTAGCAATCTTCAAAAGCTATGATACCTGATGCACCTTCAGAATCAGAGGCTCAATGTCGTTTAATCCCAGGGAAAATTTTCAACTTCGTCCTCGACAATGGCGCCAGACATGTTATCATCATAAGTCACTCATGGATTGCTTGCAGGAGCAGAGCCCAACGCCCATCAGTTTTATGTCACGATAGTTTTTAATGGGTGATCGAATGGATAGGGACTTGGGGAGATATCACTCTAACTCAGGGACTGGGTCTGGTATGCAAGGAAAAAAGGAGGTCTTGATCTAACTTCAGTCAGTGAATTGCTTAAAAGATGAACAGATGGAAGACTTGGTAAGAAGAGTGAGTAAACTACCTCAGGCAACAGGCCTTTCAGCAGTTTGTAGAAGAAAAACTATGAATGCAAGATCCTCTTGGTTTAGGGCTTCAGGAAACTGAAAGGGGGACTTGACTAGATCCTCTAATTCCAAGTCATTCAGTGCTAAGAAAATCACAGGGACTGATTAGAAACAATGCAACTGCTACAGTGATCCAACCTACATCATCCTATAACAGCTACAACTCAATTAGATCCTCCAATTCCGAGCTGCTCTAATACAGTGTAAAGAAAGACGTGAAAGAAACTGACATTCATAAGGCAAGAAGTCTCAAAAGTCCACACATAACCAGAAATAATAGTGCTTCATTAAAGCTTTACAACTGGGAGCCTTTCTCAACCATTGATAGATTACAAAATACAAATACTGAGTCGATATACTTAGAAAAATTCGCCTAACAGGGGCGTCCTCAGTCATCCAAGGCTTGGTGTCCCTTCAGCCAAATTCGAACGGATATTCTTTGTCAGACGCCACCTTAACTGCGTATGGCTCCTGTAAGGGGAGTAGTTGAGCCATTAAGTGCCGGGTTAGCGTGTGCATACCTCTCTAGCTAGTCAAGGACTCGAAATGGCTTCTTTGGAAAAAATCGGTACACAGGACCCTCTCGGGCAAACAGCTTGCTAGACCCTCCATACCTTACACTTAATGAATGAGGAGAGGTTTCAACCACCCCATTACACTTAATGAATGAGGAGAGGTTTCAACCACCCCCTCTCACCTTCATTTACTCCAAACAAGAAATAGGATTGATATTGGATCCGATGGCACCTAGAGATCGCAACGATCCCCTCTATGACTGAAACCGATGCCTTTGGCCCCTCTTGCACAGCTCTTTTTATTTCCCAGGTGACCACGGGCTGTGACCCTGTGTTTATTTTAAAGGCTCTTTCGGTGTTCGTGAAAGTGAAGGGCATAATCCTTGCTTATCATAGTCGCGATGAGAGAAATGACGAGATGGATTAATTGGGCACCACGCATCCCTCTCATATCTAACGGTCCTGAACTCACTCCATGATATTGTGGGCCCGGGTCCTGGATGCTCCTGGCACTTCGCGTTTCGGGGATATGAAGGAGCGGCTCCTTGTGCATTGGAGTCATGATGGGTGAAAAGGTGAGGGGCCTAATTGTGCACCAGGTGTTCCTTTTGGATGGACGACTGAGACTGTTCCGTGATACTACGGGCCTGACTTTGGGCACTTTCGACGCTTTCGAGGTTCAGGGTTTCGATATGTAGAACGACATAGAACCCTCACCCTTTGAACTCACGAATGTCGAAAAGCTGACGTGACTAGATCACACGCCATGTGTCCTTTGGATGGATGGATGCTATCCTTTCTTGTATGTGATATGGGTGCTATCCATCACGCTAATCTCAGCGCAACTCCGCTAACCGCGATTTCCTGCTGACTGTCGATCTGCTCTTAGGGATGAATCTGGACCGTCGACAATATAATCTTTCCCACTTACTTGCTTGGAAGCCTAAAACGAGATTTTTCCGTGCTACGCTCGGGCTCTTCTCGTGAAACTTGCAGATATGAATACTCTTGTGCCTAGGACAAGAGTTGTTACTAACAGGTGGAAAAGCAAGTTGCAAAATGAAACGCAACAAGTGGGTAATGTATTTCCATCATTGCAAAGCTTCATTTTTGCACTTAGGAAACAATTCTTTCATTTGGGTTATAAAGAAAAAGCATTAATTGAATGGCAAGCTTTAAAACTAAGAAAAGGAAAAAAAGTGCAAGAGTATACAGATAGCTTTCGTAAAATGGAATTGATGTTAGATATCCCTTTACATACACAGGAAACCCTTATGAAGTATATAGGAGGTTTACCTGCACATATTAGAAACATTGTATTCATGTTTGGACCCACTAACCTTGATGAGGTTTATGTTCAAGGGATGTATATTGAAGCAGGGAAAGTAGATGTATCAGGGGAATCGTCTTTAAGTAAAGAGGACAAAAGGAAGTGGCATGGAAAAGAGGCAAATGCAGTGGCAAGAAAGGACGAGAAGCCCTCTTACAAGCATTGCAAGAAAGAGGGACATGATGAGGACAGATGTTGGTAGTTGCATCTCGAGAAGAGGCCAAAGTGGTTTAAGGAAAATAAGGAGAGGTGAACAGTGGCAGTGACAATAAGACCCACAGACTTGGGATCAGATTCGGGTAATGAATCCAAGGTCTCATTGGTTGGTATGACAGGTAAAATTAGTGAAGGAATTGATTGTAGAAGTAACTTGTTTCATATAAGGACCATCATGTGACACACTAAGATAGACACATTAATCGACAGTGGATATCAAGCTAATCTAATATCAGAATAATTAGTTAAGCAATTGGGGTTAGAAACACAAGTACATCATAAGCCTTACACACTTAAATGGATTAGAAATCATCATCAAATGCACATAACAAAACAGTGCACAATCAAATTTGCAATTTCATCTAAGTATGTGGATGCGGTAACATGTGGTGTAGTGTTGTTAAGTGAATGTGGAATGGTGTTAGGTAGTCCATACTTATATGATCGTAAGGCAATCTTCTACAGGAAAAAGAATCAATATCAATTAACCAAAGCAGGTCATGATTATGTGGTTCGTGCTCATCACATTAAGGAAAATAAAACTCTTCAAACAATGGAACAATTAAAGAAGGAAGTTCAAGCAAGAAACAAACCAATAATTGTTTCAAATGAAGTAATCGATCTTAAGCAAGAACAAGAAATGATTGTTGAATGGAAAATCAATCATAGGATGCTTCAAGATAAGCTCATGTCGTGCAAATATTACAAGTATATCAGCTCATTTGCAGTCGTCTTTTTTATGCTATCATTAACAATGTTGTCTACATGGATGATAGTGGCTTCAGTAAGATGTAACAGGGTTCAAATGGCTAACAATATGCTGTCAATTGTCATGATTGTGTTACAATTGATCTTGATGAGACAGGTGCATAGGACGAAGTTTAGAGATAGAAGACAAGTTAGGTGGCCTATCCCGAGATTTTTGACTGGTCAGTAACCGTTTGGGGACCAAAAGGTCCTTTAGTGGGGAGGTGTGATCCAGAATCGGATCCAGGAGGCTTCACAGATCCAAAAAAAGGAAAAAAAATGAAAGTTCTCAAAATTAGACAAAACCAATTCCATTGCAACTGAATCATCATATTGATTCCATCCATATATTTACTTTCTCAAATGGGATTCGTATGCGAGATTTATCGCACTCTGATCAGATTCCCAAACATCTAAAAAGTCAACAGTCGAACTGACCAAAACATCAATGTTGATGTCAGCATGACATCACAATGCTGATGTAAGCATGTTGACATGTGGCAGCACGACAACAGGGTGAATGGACAGTGACAGGGACCAATAACTTATTGACATGTGGCATCGTGGAGGACCAATGAGAGGGTGCCATGTGGCACCCCATCACTAGTTTGAATGGAAAAATATTTTGGAGTTCATGGGGTTTGACCCCTTGACATATTGGCTGAGAAATGCCTTGAGTAATGATCAAATGCCAATGCGCCAACACATTTATTGTTATTATAAACCCCACTTTAATTTAAATAAAGTGCAATGATTAAAGTGTTGGGACCAAAAGGGGCCAGGGCTAAGCCCCAGCCCGCGGTTTCTTTGTTTACTTGTGACCACAATGGATAGGGTGTGGGAACCTTTGCCTTAAACAACCAAGAATGCATTTCTAGCACCTATCCACCATTCATTTCGAAGGTTGTTTCCATGACCCAAGGCTTATGGTTAGGACACAATCCTATACCCTGATGCCACATGACCAGAGATCTCGGGCTAGGGGCCAACGCGCATCCCTTTGGGTTGGCACTTGGCCATATGGCATGCATTTGACCTTAATATGGAGCGTGCTCTTAGCCCTAGGGGATAATTTTGATATTTTGTTACACAGGTGGGTTTTTAACTATGCAATATGGAGTTTTTATGCCTGTTAATGGAGGATTTGGCCCATTTTTTAGAGATATTGGACTCTTTTTGAGCCCAGATTTTGGGAGGAAGTTGGGGAAGGATAAACAACTTCAGATATATATAAACCATGCCTATTTTAGGCCATGGAGGTCAGTCAGAGAAGATTTATTCTAAAGGAAAGCCAAGGCAAAGCCATTTTTATGCAAGGAAGTTGATGAGGAGGAGACCTTTGCGGGCCATTTCCAGGAGCTACACTCAGTCTTTTTCAGTGTCGTCAGTTGTGTTGGATTTTTGAGGTCAAGAAGAACATAGTGATACTAGTATGAGATCCATTTGATGTACTTTTTCTATAATTTGCAAGCATTGAATAATTAAAAAAGAAGCTTGCCCCACTGAGACAAAGGCCCGGAGACGTAGGAAATTTTGTGTTGAACTCTGTTATCATTTCTCTTGTTATGGTTTGTTGTTATTATTGCTTTAGTTCAGATCTGTATATTGTTTTATGGATTCTAGGTGTCTTCATTAAATTCATCCTCTTGGTTCAACTTCATAAATGGTTAATTAACACATGCAATTAATAACTCAACCACAATCATTAAAAGATATTTTCGAATCAATTGGGGACATGACTTGTTTGTGGTTTTTTGTTGGCCATTTGATTTTAGCCTATATTTCTTCACTTTATTTCAGTCTCTGAGTCTGTGGGGCATCCATCCAGACCCTATGGATTTGAATGTTCACTTAGAGCCTTTTTCCTCTTTCCAAATTTCTTTTGTTTACAGACACTTCTGCACTGTAACGATACACAACCTATAGAAAATTTTTATTTCCACACCCTAAATATTTGTCCCAATGCGTACTTTCCATGACCTACCCACATCTAGCCTATGAAAACCTTTGATTTACGCAGTTTAATCTAATTCTAGGTTGCATCGGCATCCGTAAAAGTTTTGGTTTCGGTCCTGTTATATTTTTATGCCCAATGCCCAGTTTTGATTTAGCTAGCTGGGAGGAACTTTAATGCTAGTATTTCACTGATTTCTGAGTTTGAAACTTGTTTTCAATTGGTTTTCGGAGATCAAACACCTTTCTTAGTCATTTTTCCAATTTTACCTTTTGATTTTTATCAACAAGGCTATAATCTTTGATTTTGCATCTAAGTACTTGATTGACTAAAGTCTTTTGATTGGATTTAAAGTTTTGGATTGATTATATTTTTTGGATTGCTTGTTGACTGGAAATCCATTTTTATTTGCATCTGATGAAATTCTTTCTTGTCATTTTTACTTTTATTTTTATTGAAAGTTTGATTTGGGTGCTTGTTGAGTGTATCAATTTTCTTTGATTACTTTTCCTTTCTTCATTATATCCATGTTTTGGTTTTGGAAAGGAAGAATTAATTTCATTTATTCTTTTAAAGTAATCATACATAAGAAAGTTTTTTGCATTCAAAGATTTTTTTTTTTTTCATTGAAGAAGAGAAAATTGAAAAATATCATTGTTTATGGTTGTTTGCAATTGTGTTCATTCAAGAAAAAGAAATTACATTTCATAGGTTACATAATTCCAGAAAAACACCTTCTCCCTACCATAGATAGATTTCATTGAACGAAAATTTGCATCATTCATCTCTATTTAAATATTATTGGCTCAAGGTATTCCACAACATTGGTTTCATTTCTGTCTCCCTCTTGAGTAAACAACAGCCTCTAAAAAACATTGAGAAATCTAAAAATCAATTAGTAACTTTTATTTTCTAGGTATATTTTAAACCAACATTCGCTAGGCTAGATATTTGGAATAGGCTATGAGACACACTCTCCAAAGAACAAAACACACAATAGAATCTTGTGATAGGGAGTGTTTAAATCCATTTGCAACATTTTGTCTTAGGAAGCCCTTCTCACACAAGGGTCAAACCTGAGTTCGCATTGAGATTGGTAGAGTTACTCACCCTACTTTGTTGGTCTTGGTGTAGATATTGCATGTATTATGGGGTCGCTTGAAAGGTATACCCACAATGATGAGTGGAAGCCTCTCAAGTTGATTTTGGGCTAGATACCCTACCTTTGCACTTGGATTGGACTGTCGATTATTTCCCCAGGAATCATTGTTGTTCTTGGTAGCCTTCGTTGCCTATCTTCTTAGGGTCTTACACAAGGTGACTATGGAGGGAAAAGTCTTCGAGGTACCTAGAATCGACGTTGGACAGACTCACTCAAGATCCTTGGAGGGTATACCCACGATTGTGTGTGGGATCTTGCATCAGGGTGTAATTCTATTAAGAAGATTGTCAACGTAAATTTTCCACCTGCTCTATCCCTGTAAATGTGTTGAACCTTCACAAAATAGATCTA
Source organism: Picea mariana (assembly GCA_032191745.1). Classification (NCBI taxonomy): domain Eukaryota; kingdom Viridiplantae; phylum Streptophyta; class Pinopsida; order Pinales; family Pinaceae; genus Picea; species Picea mariana. The sequence continues at coordinate 15,413 of JASDQU010260753.1, forward strand.
GCTAGAAAATACTACACACATTTGCAAAGAGAAATTGAGAAAGAAGAAGCAAGAGAGAAAGAATGGAAGAATTCTCATTAACGGTATTCCATACTCAAAGAGTGAATAATTTAAAATAGATATAGGATACATGAGTAACTAATGAGCCATAGTGGTGGACTAGATTGATCTGGACACACACAAGCAGTTATAAGAGTAAACTGCCACCTAGTCTAGTCTCTCAGGCAGTTACGGGAGTGAACTGCC
>JASDQU010260756.1:0-14821 GCA_032191745.1 Picea mariana
ATTAATATCTAGTTGTTCCAAGCAATTTCTGAGTATGTTTTACCACTATTAGAGCAATGTATGCATAAAATTAGTGTATGTTAGGATGGTTGTAGCAAAATTTTGCAACGACAACAAGTATATTAGTGAATTAGCTTAAGCTAGAGTTAGCAAAGTTAGTAGAAAGCTTAAGAAAATGAAAATTGAGAGTTTGTTGATCACTTTCACTACAATAGAGATCAAATGATTGGTGCCTTAGGCTATGGAGTCTTTTACAACAACAATACAATAGGTTTGTATATGATAGTAGCAAGATCTAAGAGGTAAGGTTTGAAATCTAAGGTTCTATCTCATTAGGGCCTTAGATTTCAAGCCTTAAAGAGAAGGATTGCTAGAGTGCAAGAACTTTTGGGCTCTAGCAACCTTTTCTCCCTTCTTAAGTTCTTGAATGAAGTTATAATCAAGAGTCTAGAATCAAACTTCTAAAGTGCTAGCATTTTAGGAATTTAGGAGCTTAACCCTAGGTAGGATTTCCTTCACAAATTATGGATGAAATTAACCTTGTGCGAGGAGGAAGCACTTATGCTCCTCTCTTAGAGTTTTACCAAGCAAAATTTTCAATATGAGCAAGTAAAATTTACCATAAACATTCAATAAGATAAAATGAAATTGCAGAAAATTACTTACTTCACAAAGATATGACAAAACCAAACCCTAATTGTAGCAAATTCATCCAAAAATCAACAAAGAATGATTCACACTTGTCCTCCAAGAGATAGGGCATGAGTAAAAAGAGCCAATAACCCCAATAGAGAGAAAATTTCAAACTTAGTGCTCTCACCATGGAGAGGAATGTGATGATCAAATGAGTCTTGGCTAGCCATATTTATATGGGAAATCCTATCCATCAAAAGACTCCAACGAAAATTCGTGTCTCTTCAATTGGGGCCGACCCCTTGAATTGTCTTTTCCATTTACAAAAATTAAATTTGCATCAAAATATAACCCTAGAAGGGTGTTGTCATGCCCTAAGAGGATGACGTTGAACTCTAGGAAGTGATGTCTAGGATGATAAGGTGGAACATTGGGCCTCCAAAGGCCATATGTCACTCTCCCATGTGCCAATGTCCACATCAAGTGCCTCCTCCCATCAAATCATCATGTGAAGCATCAAACCCTAGCCCCTAGATGAAGTCAAGGGCTAGGAGGATGACGTCTAGGCCTCAAAAGGCCAACGTTCAAGTGGAGAAGGGTGGATTCCCATCCTCTAATCATGCCAGGATGCCTCCAAAGGAAACATCCATCATCATCAAGGTGTAATGTTCATCATCAAATTGTGCCCTAGACGTGGGGTTTAATATCCATCCTATGGGCAAGGTCCTGAAAAACAAACAAGTACGCCCTCCAAGGATCTACAAGTCATATGATTCATGCCAAGAAATTCACATATAATAAGGGAACCATCCAAACATGTGCATCAAACCCCCATTTTAAAATTAAACAAATGCTCAAAGACCTTATAAACTTTGCCAAATTTAGGGATGGGAGGGGTGTCAAGGTGTTCTATTGGGTTAGCCAATACCCAAGTCAATGAATGTTTCCCAAGAAGAACCTATCTAATCCATGTAATGAATATGAGGTGGATTGGGGAAAGGAATCTAGGCATGGGGTTCTTAACATACAAGGGTTCATATTATCTCATTTATGGGTGCCTTTGTAGAGGGTGTGTTGCCCTTCATTCACAATGCAACATTTTTCCAAGCCCTTTTATTGCCATTAATTGATTAAAGTCTAAACATTGAGTACTATGTGCAATGGAAAGTCAAGAGTACCGCAATGCCACTTTAATATAGAAACACATAGAGTGCCACATGCAATGGAAAGTAAGGGACACCACAAAATGCATTTCCTGAACAAGTGAGACGTTTATTAATTATGTGATTTCTTTTACAGTTCCTTCATTTTTTGGAGAAGTGTTTTATTGTTCCTAGGACCTGAGAGTGAGCATCTAAAAAGATAATATTGGCTTTTATCTCTTTCTAGCTACAACACCTATGGGCCTTTAGTGCCTTCTTCCCATGAAATGAGGTACAATCCCTTCTTGGGTCAATGCACCCAGAAACCTAGAAGATGAGGAAATGAAGGGGAAGAAACACAGAAGGTGGTAAGTATGGACGAGAATGGTACGATGACCCTTCAAGAAACTACCCAATAGCAACCCTTTTCCCGAGGGTGACCAACTTGCTAAGACACAATGACAACCACCAAGGTGAAATTAGGCAAAATATATAACTTCAAAGCAAACATTCCATAACCAATAAGGGATTCTTTGCAACATGTTCAAATGATTCGAATATTAATGTGACACTTACCGTGACACCACACTTTTTACCTCATGAAAAAAGACATATTTTTCTCCCGAACCAAGCTGATGTAGTGGATGTTGCTCTGTTGTTGATCAGTGGTGATCAACATGAATAGAAGGGGCCATGCTAACCTTGTTTCTCAATCCGACTCTCGACACTCCATGTCTGCTACATGTGGGCCTCGAGACATGATCTCCTTAGTTACCCCTAGACTGAGGGGGTAACAAGACATTTCCCTTTATGACGATTGAAAATGCCATTGCCTAGACTACAATAGACTCCTTGTTGGACATTAATGTGAAACTATGTCTTAAATTAAGCCAACAAAACATTTTTTTGTTGGGACACTATCATGATATGTGTGGTGTTTTAGTATTATGATTGTTACATTGACCTAGAGATATGTGGAAGACTAGTGGTTATGATAGGTCGATCTCCTTGTAATCTAGTATGCTACTGGTGTTATAACATCATTTGACACAACATATGCTTATGATGACTCATTGGCCTCAGTTACATCACTTTCCCTGCTTGCAAGACCCAAATCCCTCTTTTCCTCCCTAAAAATACTTTAAAAACCCCATCTTGCTTGATGTACGCGACTTTCTTTAAAGCAACTCACTTACATACCCTCCTTGCTAGCTACCAACCCGCGTACATGTTAACTTGGCTCAAAAAAATAGTAAATCCTGACATTTCGGGCGGAGTTGATGAGTTCCTTGGGTTCCTGGCCTCCTGTACCCCATTCTTAACTACTATAACTGTCAAAAAGGAGTATAAATTAGAGCCTTGGGGTGGAGAAAAAAAGGAATCAAATAAATGCACCTGTATGCTGGCATTTTTCTTATAGCCCTGCAAGTCCCCTATTCCCCTTACATCTGAGATTTTCCTACGCCCCTAAAAACCCTTGTTTTCAGGATTTGTGTTTCCCCCTATCTTGTTAGGAAGAAACCCATTGCTTCCTTGGACCTATTGGAACACAAAGCTTTGGAGGTTGTGCTTGTCATCTTTGGCCTTGGTGAAGGAACTTGGAGCCTAGTTTCGGGACCGTGCCACAACGATTACATGTTGTGACCAACTTCTATGATGTTATTAATAAAACATCTCTCATTCTCATCCATTTCTATTTGTTGATCCGTGCTTTTAATGAGATTATTTTATGTCTTGCTCTGATTATATTATGCAAGTGGAAATGATGATGTCTAGTTAGTTAGCAGATAACTACCTATTTGCAGTTGCATTCTTCTTTGTTTGCAGTAGTTTTAGAGGATCGTTGTGTAATCATTTTGGAGTGAAAGTTATTAAGCGAGATCGACTTCAAACGTTGGGTTCCAGGTATGTTCTCTTTCCTATCCTTTGAAAGTTAGTTATTGCAAGTAGTTAATTCTAATTAATTACCTAGTTTTAGTCTGAGAAAAGTCTTTTAGGGAACCACTTTATTGTGGCCCTAACCCATATCCATAGGACTTAGTTTTCCGTAACAAAATTGGTGACTCCACTAGGGATTCTCCCTTTTTGGGTCTTTAGGGGTACTTGTGGTTGCATTTCTTTGATTCCTTTTTTTCTCCACCCCAAGGCTCTAATTTATACTCTTTTTTGATAGTTGTATTAGTTATTGATGGGATACAAGATGTCAGGAACCCAAGGAACATGTCAACTCTACTTGAAATGTTAGGGTTTATTATTATTTTTAGCCAAATTAACATGTACGTGAGTTGCTAACTAACAAGGCACGTACGTACRTGAGTTTATTTAAGGAAAGTCACGTGCATCAAACAAGATGGAGTTTTTAAAGTAATTTTAGGGAGGAAAAGGGGGATTTGGGTCCTGCAAGCAGGGAAAGTAATGTAATTGAGGCAAATGAGTCATCATACGCATATGTGGTGTCAAATGACGCTATAACAACTTGTAGTTGATCTTCTTTGTTGCATGATGACCACAATACCTGTGAATTTTTCTGTAGAATTTATGATGGTAATATTTAGATGATTGAGTAGATTGAGGGAGCATTTGTGACTTGTATGGAAAAGGAGGAGGGAGATCTAATGGAACATTTAGAAATTGGTTGCATTCCAAATATTTGATAATGAGTTTGCAAGAGAAATTGATTTTTGGGTTCAAATCATGATATAGAGTTATATTGTTGAATTTGTAGTTGAGTTCATCCAATCTTTTTCATGAGAAAAGGAACAATTCAAGAAAGGAGCTTGAGGAAGGATGATTAAGGAAGTCAAGACTTGGATGAAAATATTTTTGGTGGAGGAATACTTATGTCTTTTAACCCACTAGTCATGGTACTGTAAACCTTTGTGCTTGGCGACGACCTGAGATGGAACCAAAAAGAATGAGTGGATAAAGGCAGAAGGTACCATGGAGGATGCAACAACTTGAGAGAGAGTGGATTTATCTTTGAAGTGAGATGCAATAACCAAAAAGTGGTGGTTGAACAAGATACAAGAGATCATTAGGAAGTTGAAGTGGTAACACAATATATTGATTAGAAGGGGATAAAATAAGTTTGATTGAAGGGGTTGAAGAGGTTGTAGAAATGCGAAGAGAAAGTCGATTAGTGATTAAGATACATTGATTGGTAGTAGAAGAAATCCTAAAATGAATAATGGAAGGAGGTGAGTCATCCATGGAATCTAAAGAACTRAAATAAGGAAGGATAATAGGGAAGTGAATGTGTTCAAACTAATGGATTGAAGACAATGTGACGAGAAGTCACATCCAAAGATAATTTTGATCAATTGACAAACGAGGGMATGGTCATTAAGCCACAAGATAATGGAGCGCTTTATGACATTTTCCAACTATTTGAAGGAGAAGATACGAGAGAAACAGRCATGGTACAACCTGAAAAGAGTGGAGCTAGCCTAAAGCAGTCACCACCCCTTATGCATTGTAAGACAACTAGAGTGATTGTTAGTTTTTCTTAGGATCTTAATTTGAAATCATCACTTAATCATAACTCAAAAAATAATAGCGGAAGACAACCAAGTTCAAGGGGGAATATGGGTGTTGACAGAAGTGAAATTGTGACTTCTTGAGTGGTGGCACGAGTCTAGCCAATCAAAAAGGCTTGTGAGGTTTTATTCTTGTGAATTTTCATACCAATAATAAGGCTAGAGTGATAGCTAATACGACATTACAACCTTCCCGAKCTCTCAAGGAAGGGTAGAAATGATGAAGAACACACTAGTTCCTATATGAGCTCATCCACAGAGAAAAGAAGACAATTTTTCCATACACTAAAATTGTAGAGTTCCAAACCACATTATGTGGGAGGGATCTACAATGGTAAATGAAATTGATGCAAATTGATCCTCACAGTATTTATAAAACCTTGGATAAAGTAAAGGAAATCTTTATAGTCGAGTTCTAGATGCCTAACTCATAGTAGTAGAATTGCTTTATTGAAGGATATTAAACAAATCGTTAGTAAAAGTGCTTGGGAGTATGATCATTGATCTTGTGACCTGGTCAATAGAATGTCATATCCTATTTATTAAACTTGGCACAAATAATTTTAGGGTCTCTTTCCGTTAACCAGAGTGCCACACATGCAATGAGAAGCATTGGACCAAGATTTGAATATTAAATCCATGAATGGGTATCTTGGGACTATTTAAACATGTGTTATGATTATTCCCTCGATGAGTTCAACTCCTAAACTAACATAGTTCCATTGCCAGTTGTCAACATTAATGAATCAATATTTGAACACGACCAAGATGAGGAGAGATAAACTTTGGTGCATAGTATGAAATACAAGGGGGCATATTGTTAATGATTTACCCTCACTAAGGATCGAGGTTGAAAATTCTAATGCAACCCCACCACCCTCTAAGTTTTTGAACAATATGGCCAATGAATATTGTGAAATATGAAAAGTATATGGACATCCCTCACAACTCATCCTAATGTTTCAAAACTACTCTTCTACATAGATGACATTACTCTTTGACTTTTGTAGGGAAAATACCCATAGTGCGGAGAACTATTGTACCTTAAAATCACTTGCAAAGAAGTTTGAGAGAAGTTCCTTATGAGTGGAAGAATAAAATAATGGCCCCGTTGAAGGAGGAGGTTGGGGAGAATATGGTGGTGGTTATAGAGGAGGATACGAAGGAGGCTATGGAGGAGGAAGAGATGGTAGGTGAATGGACCCTATAAGGTGTTATAAATGCAATGATATAGGTCATGTGTCTAGGGATGTATGTAACCAATGAGATTCTAGTGAGGCCACTACAAGACCAAATATCATGCAATTGAGGATTGTTTAGACTTGTTAGAAAAAAGGAATCAAGAACGTGATAGCGTAAGTTAACCTAGTGAACTCTAAAATCTAGAAATATCATTAACATTGGGGACCCAAGGATAAATTTAATAACTAGGGGAGGTGCTTGTATGGGTGTCAACAATAAGAGCATGGAACCTTTCCACATCAGAAACGTTACCACTACAGATCTTGGATTTGATGTGGCCAAATAAAAATCTTACTTTAGGGAAGATTTGGAAACATTATAGAATGTTCCTATTGTAGTAAGAAATGACACGAGTAGCAGTGTCACCACCCAAAATAATACTAGTTGTTTGTGGCCAAGGAAGAGAGTACAAGAACTACAAACAAGTTACCCAACATAAGGAGAACCTTCATAGGTAATTAGAGACTTATTCCAATCTATTATCAAGGATATAGAAGAGGAACTAATCCATGCCCCTTTACGAAAGAGGCAAGTTTGATAGGTCGATAAAAAAAATATCCAATAGAGAATTCAAAATGGATGTCTAGATCCATGGGTATGAGATCTGAGATGTCATGTTGAACCTCGGGTCCAATGTGAACATCCTCCTAAAAAATCATGGGAAATAATGGGAATTCCACACATAGTTTACTCTTCCATCCAACGATAGCTAGAAAACCAATATAAAATTTATTTGATCAAACATATTGAGATTTTTTAGATTAACCTCTAGGATCTTGAAGATGATGGTAGACTTTGAAGTCATTGGCATAGTATATGAGAAGGAAACCTAGTATGCACTCATAGGATTTAAGTAGGCCAACGATAATGAAGCTATCACCGACTTGAAGAAGGGGAGATATCCTTTGAAGCAGGTGGAAAAAGAGTAATACAACCTATCAATCATGTCAAGGGAGTTTGGTACATAGAACTGATGGCTGAAGTTATGGATGGTGCGATGATTGATCAGTTATACGACCTGATGATCAAGATACATGATGATTAGTTAATCCCATGGTCGATGGAGCTATGAGCTGGAGTAATATTTGTTCCTATGACTTATATAGCCAAGATGAATTCCATGATTAGAAAGAATAAAACCATGAGATTTCATCTCATCATTGCAATGTGGTAGATTGGTACATAATTATGGGACCCTCCCATCTTTGATGGCATAGGGAATGTAGAGGAATAAATATGGAATACATCATGAGCTTGATGATTATTGCATAACTATGGGTTCTAGTATTGGATACAACATCGAGGTCCATTCTCTCTAGATCTTGAGATACACATAAGGACAACCTAAAAACTGGGAAGATGTCCAACCTATGTTGCAACATCATTGCAACCCACTACTCGAGTACCAAGTTATTGATATTCTAAGATTGACATAGGAATCAATCAATTTGACTAAAGTGTGCTAGGGGGAGATAGATATAATTTCACATACAGATAATTGCATCAAGGAGTGAATGAGAGAAGGATACATGGAACAATACCATGTTCATAAATTCATCTACAACTTGGCACCCATCCCCAATGTACGGTATTTGCATGAAGAAATTTGGTGACGAACATGCAAGTGGTAACCCCTCAAGCAAGGATTATGTTTGACCTTATCATATCTAGGTAAGACTCTTGGTGTCACATATTCTCTTAAACCTATTATATCATTTACATTTGACAAAAAATTACATGGACAATACAGATATTCTTGAAAAGTAATCAATATAAATTGCAGCCACAAGACCCAATCATAAGTTGGAATGATGGCTAAAAGAATTTCCAATATTGTGCTAAGGTAGATTAAGAACCAAAGAAAGAATATGATCTAGAAAAGTTGTAACATCTAACATTCAAAGAATTAGAGGGATAAAGGTCCATAAAAAAAAAACATGTAATCTGACCAAAAAGATATGTGAGGAGTCATTGAAGATCAAACAATGGAATATTGACACAAATGACCAACCTTGGTTGGCTTCCATTGGATATCACCAAGATAATGAGATTGTATACAAGGTTGCAACCCTACTCAAGTAGTACGTGGATCTATTCCTTTAGAACTTCACAGAGATGAAGGGAATCAAGGGAGGGCTTGGCAAGATGTGGATTAAAGTGAAAAAAGATGCCAAACTAATCAAAAGAAGGCCATACCGATTAAATCCTAGAATAAAGGTAAAATCATAGATCAATAAAATGCTTACAACCAGGTTAATATTCCTCATGGAGGAGTCAATCTCGATTATTTTGATAATGATCCAAGATAATAAGTCGGGGGATGGTGGTATTAGAGTTTGCATGGATTATGGGATTTGAATGAAACTTGTATTCATGACCCCTTTCCTACCCCCTTTAGTGACAAAGTACTTGATCATGTAGTTGAAAAAGAAATCTATTCGTTATTGATGGATTCTCAGGGTACCATAAGGTTCAAATAGAAAAAGAAGATAAAAAGGAAGACAACCTTCATCATAGAATAGTGTTACTGTGCATATAATGTCATGCCTTTTGGGCTGAAGAATGGCTTGACAATATTTTTCAGGATCATTGTAGTAACATCCCGCGAGTACATCCATAAAGAAAATCATAGAAGTATATTTGGACAATCAGACTATTTAAAAACTATATAAAGAGTATGTTGTGGTGTTGCATCTCATGCTCAAGAAATGTCACCAACTACAATTATCCTTAAATTTGAAAAAATACATCTTTTGCATGCCTTTTGGCACATGGTTAGGTCATGTTGTCTATAAGGACGGTGTTCTAGGGGATCCATCTAAAATTGCAACTATTGTCCACCTGGAGGCCCCAAGTAATGTCCATATATTGCGATCAACCCTTAGACACACTATATACTACAGAAGGCTCATTTGGAGGTATGTCACAACAAACATGCCAATAAAAATTTGTTGAAGAAATAAGAGGAATTTACATGGAATAAAGAATGTCAATCTTCTTTGGACATCCTCAAGGAAAAATTGGTAAGAGTCCCAATCCTCGTTTTTCCAATTTGGGTTCTAGAATTTCATGTAGATGTAGATGCCTCAGGTATTTCTCCACCCCATCTACTTTATCAGTGGAAAACTATGTAAAGGAGAGTGCAACTACACAACTACTGAGACATAAGGACAAGCCATGGTCTACTTCCTTAGAAGTTTAGGCACTGCCAGTTTAGTAGAAATTTTAAGTTTTTCTAATCTAGATTGGATCATTATATTATTTGTCATATATCTCGATGCTTTCAGAGTGGAAAAAATTGAAGGAATCAACTTGTAGGGTCATTTTAACGATAAGTCCCAATTTGGAAAATTGGGGTTTGAAACCTTTCAGAGCCATTTTGAGGCATCAAATGACAGTTTTTTAGGGTCAAAACTTTAACATCTTTAGCCTAGTCCCCTTGATGTTGATATACACTCAAAGTGCTTTCCGATGGAGCAACAATCACATAAATCAGATCTTGTATGCAAAATTTACTCCTTCCGCAAATTGACCAACCGTGTTGACCACCATGGTATGAGAGGATGCCACGTTAGACCATGTTACTCATACATATAGGGCTAGTCATGTGTGCAATTTCAAGAATATTCTAGAAGCTCCAAAACCTTATCACAATTGAGGGTTGAGGAAGTCAAAACCCTACCCCTAGATGGATATCGATCTATGTTAAATATTGGGCCATTAGGAGGAGAAAGGGTTCCATTCTTTTGCATTGTATCTTGTTCCATAGCTACGCAAAACATCTAAGAGTGGTATTTTGTGAGAATAACAGACAAGCATGGGGATGTTGTAGCAACTGTTTAGGACACATTGCTGAAAAGTAACTCTATAGTGTGTTCACATTCCTTTGTATGTTCATTTTATGACTGAAGCAAAGAGAGAGAGCAAAGCATAGGCCTCACCTTCTAGCTAGGTTTTCTCCCTTATTGGGTTTCCCAAGTCAAATCTTGTGTTCATTTGTGTGGATGGTGTGTATTCATGCATGTTCTTTCATTTTAACATTTTAGTTATTTCTTAAATTCAAGCCATAATATAGAGATAATAAATTTGGGATCTAAGGAAATAAACCACATAAATCTAAGATTTCATAATTTTTTAAGATTTGTAGTGACAAACGTTTTAGTGGAATATCCATGGGAGTTTACATATCATTTTCACAGATCATTCAGTGTGTAAATACTTGGTAAATAAACTATTTTTGGAGAGTTACATCTATAGGTAGCTTATGTTGTTCCATGAATTCAATTTTGAAGTGATTGTGAAACCTGGGAAGAACAATGYTGCCCAAATCACTTGTCATGAATCGAGACAAGGGAATCTAGAGGGTCATTAGATGATTAGTTGTCAAACTCGAACTTGTTCAAGGTGGAAGTCTTTCCAAATTACTTTGAGGATATTACCATCTTCCATACAATGGAACTTGGACCTCTAGAATATGCAATGGTATAGAAGAATCAACTAGTCGTTAGGGCTATAGGCCGAGTTGATCGTTAGATAGTTATACAAACTAGGAATTGATGGTATAATTAGGGGTTGCATCATAGATCATGGACACTCAAGAATAATGTGGGAGTGTCATCGTGAGTTTGCGGGAGGCCACTACAGGGCGGAGCGATAGCCTAGAAGGTATTATAGGTCAGGTTGTGGTGGCCCATTGTCTTTAAGGATGTTAAAGATTATGCCAAATCATGCAATGTATGTCAAAAGACTAGAATACCTTCCAAGAAAGGTGAGCTATCTCTGCACCTTTTAGTTGTTGTTGACTTAGATTTTGTCCACCTATTTCAGATCTTGAAAAGTGTTGCGAAACTTATGTCTAATAAATATTTTTTTAAACTATAGTAGGTGGGGTCCTCTAGGAAAAATCACTTAAACTATATGGTCCTTATATGGAATTCTCCTTCTCAGTATTATGACAAGGCATTGTTATAACATATCTTGGATTTAGTTTGGAATATCTCCTTGATGCATGGCATTAAAGAAGATAATTATTACATGATCATCAATTTTGGCTTGATCCATATGATGTTATGGTTCTTTATTATCTTTTCTATATGGCTATATCCTCACCACACTCAATGGAACTGAAGGATTATTTGGATCATGTTTTTAAAGTATAGTATACAAAACATTTTGTTTGTTTGATATAGCAAGTATATATAGTCATATGCTTCGACTTGACATGTTGCATTTCTTGAAAGTATTCATGGTAGCACATGTGTAAAAATATTTGTGTGGCATGAACATTTTCGAAAGGTTGCATAGAATCTTACCTTCTGTTGAACATATAAGTATTCTTGTTGGCTTGACATTATAATATGAATTTAATATAACATATAAAACATGGATGTTATAATGTTAATATGCTTTCAACACTCACGTGAAATATGGTTTGGTTACAAGTGAAGGTTTTTCCTCGCAATGAATTCGGTCTAACATACATTTGGTGGTATCCCATGTATAAATAATACTCACATTGTAGAAAGCACGCACTATGATATGAATTGTTGATTTAACGTGAAGAGATAAGTTTCATAAGGTGCATATGATATGAAGGTTTAAACTATATGGGATATCGCCATATTTGCATTGTGAGTTGGCCATGCATTAAATTGGAAATGATTGGGGCATTTATGCCACCAAACCCGCACCTTATCACCTTGGAGTTTGTTAGGGTTGTCGTCATTCCTCATTTGGTTTTGGACTATGGAGAGAGTAGGATAGTGATGTGTTTTGTTCCAGAGGATAAAATGTTTGTTGTTGCAATCGTGAAGCTTGTGCAACCGCCTAGACTTGGAATCATATAAATATTGGTTTCTTCTTGATAAGGTATGTACCCACGCATAATTGAAAGGAATTTATGTTGCATATTTGTTGTTAAATGAATTAGCATGGCTTTGTTAGCTAGTTGCAAGTATCAACATCTTCTTTCCCCTATCTTCCATCTATGTGAAAAGAATGCTATGGTGAAATAGTAGAATGATTGTTGGAACAATTGGTTAAAAGGATGTATGGTTGGTTGATATAGTTTATATTGTCAAGAATTGCATTGGATTTATTTTTGTTATTGTCATCCTTACATTTTATCACTTTCCATGTCTACTCTCACATTCTGGGAGGGTTCTCCTGCCAAATTGAGTTGATAACAATTGTAAAGGAATCATGGGTTAAATCCATAATGATGACCATCCTTTTATAAAGAAATGTGACCTGGATTCAATTTTGATTTATTTTAAAGGTGTAAAACCTCGGTTATAATTATGCAAAGGCTACATCTCAACTCACCGTTAGTCTTCTCATACTTGATATTATTTGCCTCTATTGAAATAATGTTGACTTGAGTTGTTATGCCAATTATGATGAATTTGATATACGTTGTTGACATCACCATTGTAAAAACTCCTCCCAGTTTTCTTGAACAAGTGACTTGATAGATATATGGTTCATGTTTTTCCACTCTCATGCTCCATTCATTATATAACAACTGATACTCTATTCATTATATTTAAAAGGCCATAGTTTGGAAAACCATGAGCCATCACATATGTTTTTTAGGATATTTACCCAGGTGTAATGTCCCCAATGGGGATATGCTAGGAAAATAATGGTTTGTTGTCCAACATGTAGTTTTGGTTATGTTCTTCTCCAAACACATATGTTGTTAAGTTGATTAAGGACTTTCTACAAACATTTTTCTCATAACACATAGATACACATTTTGACAAACATGTTGCATTCAATCTAAATACATCAAAAAATAAAAAAGATAATATGGCACTTTATTAATAATGGAATTTTGATCACACAATACAATGTCTAGGGATGTTGTAGTAGCTGTGACAAATCAACAAATAGAAAAATTGAAGCCAAAACCCAATGCAGTGCCCTGATATCCTCTAGAAGATGGCTCCTCCTCCAATATGCAGAAAGACTAATTCCAAATCTCCAAACCCTCTTTAAGATGATACCAAACCTCTGTGAGGGTTCTCCAAGTCTCAAGCCCTCACTGGAGATGATGTTGAGCTATTCCGATACTAGTTGCAGTGATCTAGCTGCTGCACCCAAGTGTCTCTGCAACTTTAGCTTGCAAAGGTGTTTGCGGGACAATGTTGGATAATCGGTGGTGCCTCATGGGACAAGGATGGACAACGAGAAAAGCCTCGTAGAAAATCATGTACTCTTCACGTGATGATTCCACAACAACTTTGCAAAAAAATGGATCCGTCCCTCTGAAACTCCCGAACCTCCTGACCGCTTCAATGATGTCACGATCACCACCAAAAAACCCCATGGATATGTACCTCCAAACAGATACCAAACCAAAAATGAAGCCCGGTTGAAGATCCTGGATGGATCGTCCTCCTTGTCTATCTAGGGTGGATATTGCACCACCGAAACTAAACTGCAATGGTGGAAGGGTTTTGCTAAACCCTAATGAAACAATGGATCCAATATCACTCCAAAATGAGAGATCAAATCATAATGAGAAAAGGTGAAGTGTTACCCTTCCTTTATATTTCTCTGAGCCCCTTCTAGATCTTTCCTCTCTTTGACCAACTCCACATGAAGATTAAATTCACTTTATAACCCTTTTAATTCCCCCCTTTAATACCAAAAAGTGGTTAATTGGATTCTAAGACATTCCCAGATGTCGGAAATCCCTTTCTCATCATTCTAACCTTTAGATCTTTCCATCTCAGTTCCAACGAGCTATTACACTCACATATCCCTTCAGATAATATGGTCCCAATAACACATTTAGTGTATTTAATTAAATTATGCCCAATAATAACCAAAATTACGAAAATCGTCGAAACGCCACGGAACCAAGAACGGACTATGCGGAAATGATCCTGATGATAAAATATGGTGAATGGACTAGCCTGGGACCCATATAACTCCTCCAAATTTACCAAGCTCATTGTTAACCTTACTTTAATCCTCTAGTCAGGCTGACATAAAATCACAAGGTCGCTTCTGAATGCGGAGCAGAGGGATCCAAGAATGGGGACACTACAATCTTCCCTTCCAAATATTGCTTGTCCTCAAGCAATGCCATCCCAACCTGTTTATCCATCTGTTAGCACATAAAGTTGTCATGGGTCATATGAAGTTATTGATAAAACCTAGGTCTGCACCTCTGCCGAGTCTCTCTCTTTTCTGCATACCTTCCTATAAGTTTTTTCTCTTCTGGTTGATAAATTCAGGCCGGTCAAGTATGTCGTATGA
>JASDQU010260758.1:0-15666 GCA_032191745.1 Picea mariana
TGCAGATCTACATTTGCAGCCTCTAGAATTCTGCTTTTAATATCAGTCTGATACATGCTAATGGTTGTAGCATGTAATTCATGCACCCTCCTGCTGAGTGCATCAGCCACTTTATTCTCCTTTCCTTTGATATGCTTGATCTCAAAGTCGTACTCACACAGAAATTCCAGCCACCTACTTTGTCTAGCGTTTAAGGTTGGATGATCAAACAAATATTTCAGACCGTTGTGGTCTATTCTCAATTCAAATCTCCTTCCCATGAGGTAATGTCTCCATTTCCTCAGAGCGTGAACGATTCCTGCCAACTCCAAATCGTGAGTGGCATAATTATTTTCGTGCTCTTTCCGCTTTCTGGACTCATAACAGATTACAAATCCATTCNTAAACCTTCTATAATAGCCCGCTAGACCCATAAAGGATCTAACATCCGCCACATTCCTTAGTGCTGACCATTCTCTGATGGCCTCAACCTTCTCAAGATCCATGGCGATCCCTTCTTCTGAAATAATGTGCCCCAAGTAATGGATCTATCTTTGATAAAACGAGCATTTGCTCAACTTGGCATACAGCTGGTTTTCTCTCAACACTTGAAGCACCATCCTCGGGTGTTGTTCATGCTCTTCCTCTGACTTGGAATACACCAAAATGTCATCCAGGAAGACTATGACAAACTTGTCTAGATAGTCCCTGAATACAACGTTCATCAAGCACATAAAAACAACAGGTGTGTTCAACAGCCCAAACGATACCACTATGAACTCGTAATGACCATACCTTGTTCTAAAGGCAGTCTTTCTAATGTATTCATCCTTTATTCTTACCTGGTGATATCCCGATCTGAGATCTATCTTCGAAAATATTTTCACACCTTTCAACTGATCAAAAAGATCGTCGATCCTCAGCAAAGGATACTTGTTTTTGACAGTTACTTTGTTCAACTATCTGAAATCAATGCACAGCCTCAACGTCCCATCCTTCTTCTTCACGAATCAGGACTGGGGCACCCCAAGGTGACACGCTTGGGCAAATGTACCCCTTCTTTAGAAGCTCTTCAAGCTGCAATTGCAACTCTTTCAGCTCTGGCATACTCATTCTCTAAGGAACTTTCGACACTGGAGTTGCTTCAGGCATCAAATTTATAGAAAAATCGATATCTCTCTTTAGAGGTAGTCCAGGTACTTTCTGGAATACATCTTCAAACTCTTTAAGTACCTCATGATCCTCAATACTTGAAACCTTATCCTTAGGCGTTTTCCCCACATGCGCTGCAAATAATTGACAACCTTTTCTGTAGCACTTCTTTAGCTGCATTGCTGAGATTTCTCTAACAACCACAGCTCTGGGAATTCCTTGGACTGTTTTCCGATTCCCCTCCTCATCTAGGCATGTAAATTCCTTGTTACGACAGTCCAGGAGAGCATGGTGCTGGTCCAACCAGTCCATCCCAATTAAACATTCATAAGAGCCTAACAGTAGAATATTCAATTCAGCCTTCGTGATCAATCCCTTCATGTCTACATGATAGGACTTGACTAACTCTGTGACTTTCCTCTTCGTTCCTGTAGCTAACTGCACTAACCAAGACTTTTCATGTTTGCTTCTTGATAAATGCAAACTTTCCACCACTCTAGGGTCTATATAACTATGGCTAGCCCCTGAATCAATTAAAATAATAAATGGTTGGTTTTTAATCATACCTTCCACTTCAATCATGTGGGACTGAAATTCAGCTTGCTTGTTGTCTAGGGCCGCATAGATTCTTGGCATTATACTAGCCATGTCTTCCATTGTTTCAGCTTGTTGAACATTATGGACAGCTCTTGCTTTGCCATTTTTATGAGGACAATCTCTGTACTTGTGGTTCTCTTTACAACCCCAACACTGAATGGGCGTCTATATCAGCCTTTGTTCTCCCACTTCAGCCATTCTTGGCTCTCTAAACAATGGATGTCCTTGAGGACTATTTTTGAAAAAGGGAGGTTTGTTTCCCTTCTGCCTCTATTCTTTCTTAAACTTCTTCTGGCCAACCCAAGCCTCCTAAAAGGTAGGCTTTTCTCTTTGTTGTTCATATAAGCATTTCGCTCTTCTTATTGTTTCTTCCATAGTCTTAGGATCATCATACTAAATCTTATCTCCAATAGGAGGCAGTAATCCACTCAGGTACCTCTGAATCTTGATAGACTCATCGTTGATGAATGGAACATACTTCAGTAATTCCAAAAACCTTCGATCGTATTCATCAATGGTCATGCTGCCCAGCTTGAGTTCAAAGAACTCCTTCATATTTTTGTCATAGTATCTTTTAGTCGGGTATTTCCTCTTGAAATACCTCTTGAATTCCTTCCATGTGATATCTTTTTATCTAACGTGTTGCACCTACACAAGCTAATCCCACCACATGGATGCTTTTCCTTTTAGTTGATACATCGCAATTCTTCCTTCTGCCTGAGAGGAATAATTCTACAGTTGGAAATATTTCCTCATGCCAAGCAACAATGTTTCGGCATCTTTCTCTTTCTTATGTTCTCCATCAAACGTAGGAGGCTTAATCTTGTTCATCTCCCCTTTCAATTCATCCACTCCAGATCTTCGGTGTTTTCTGGTAGGGGATGGTCTTGAACTACTATGTGCTTCCTTATCAGAATGCTTTGGGGAGCGACAACAATGTCTACTACCACTCCTCGATCTTCTTTTTCTCTCAGGGCTCCTGCGACTCCCTATTTTGCTTGTGCCACTCTCCTTTTCCAATTTCCTTTCTATTCTTTCCAGGTTCTTCAACATCTTTAAGTTGAATTCACCCTGTCGATCCCTGATCCTCATGAGCTTTTGGCTATCGGCTCGGTGAGCCTGGGCTTCTCTCTGCAATCTTTCGATGATTTTCATCATATGTCCTTCCTTATCCATCTCTTTTCCATGCCCATTGGAGTTCGATCCTTCGACTCTCAAGTTGACATCCCTTCCTTCTCTTTCGTTCTCTGAATTGGAGGCAATCAACACCTCTTCCATTTCTATACTCGACATCGATTTGCGGCTGTCCTGACACTCGTTGAACTCTGCACACACAACGTGCAGTCAATCGAAGTTTGTCAGGCCTTAACCCCTTAATAAAACTACAACATTCATAAACCAACGTGAATAAGAAAATGTTTTGATTCCAGGAATTTTCTGAGCTATGTTCGGCTCTGCAATTTCCTGTGATAGCCCCCACTTTCTTAGTCCCCAACCCATGCATCCACGAGTCGTGATCAACCGCTAAACTGCTAGGTGCTACAAGACTCTCCAAATGAAACTTCGGGTTTCGGGATTTCAGGGATTCGGGGTTTCGGGTTTCGGGGCTTTGGCGTTTCGGGTTTCGGGGCTTCAGGGTTTCAGGTTTTGGGGTTTTGGGTCCTAGAGGTTCTCGTACTCGCTTCCCTCTCCAACTCCTGGCTTCTGAAAATTCAATTTCCTTACCCTCTGGGCCCACAGTTGTCGCCCACCAAGGCAGTGACACATGGTGTCCTTAAGAAGGTCCACCTCACTCCCAGTGATGTCAGGGGGCCCCACTATTTTTACTTTTCGTTTCAGAGTTTTGGGCATCAGGAGTTCGTGCATCTACACATCTCGAACTTCCATTTACCGAAATTCTGAAATTACTGTCTATTCATCTACTTGATCCAACAGTCAAGTTCCTCTCCTACGATCTACGGTGTAGATTATTTCAGGATTTCGGGGTTTCGGGTTTTCGATAACCGGGAGTTCACGATGCAGCGAATCCAACCTCTTGTCACTTCAATCCCCGAATTCTGATACACAATTTCTTGTACGAGATCCAACGATTCTCGATGATTTGGATCTAATGGTCCAGATCTTTTCGGAGTTTCGTGAACCGGGAGTTCACGATGCAGCGACTCCAAATCTCTTGCCGCTTCAATCCCCGAATTTCGATATGGAAATTCATGTATGAGATCAACGGCTGTGAGCCCCCTCTGATCCGACGGTCTAGATCTCTCCTATGCTTACACCTATCAAATCTCTTTAGCCCTAACTTCCTCGCTAGTTGGCTAAATCTGACGGCTCACGGGATTTCGACACTTCTTCCTGGAAGCGCTCCACCATCTGATTCTACCCTTGTTAATCCCTTTTGCGATTCGGGACATGGAGTGACAAAAAAATTGGCCTGCGCTCCAAGTTCACGATCCCTGAATTCATGAAAGGATCCAACGGTTCAAACCAACCACGATCAACAACCCACGTTTATTCTGGATCCTAGGGTGGCGAGTTTCTCCATCCACTAACCACCTTGCAACTTCTGGCCATCTTACGGCCCTCGCGATTTCGTGAGTTCTCCACAAAGAATTNTTGGTACCCTCCTTCTGAACCTTCATCTACTTGATCCAACACTTCTGGTGTGGAGTTCTCTCTCTCCCTGTGGCCATATACCACACCGGCTGCAATTTTATAATACTGCTACACCTCCTGAGCTTTGCAACATGGTCAAGTAGCCCATTGACACTCAGAAACATTCTGAGGTCTGAAATTAGTCCTCTAGACACAATTTCCTTCTCAAAACCTCAGTCCAAAGACCACTTATCCGGCCCATCCAGGATCAGTGTTGAAACTAGGCTCTGATACCAAACTGTAATGCTCCCTGGCCTTCCACCCCACTAGCTGGGCAAACACTACTATGCAGAACAACATCATTCTCATACCTAATTAATAACATGCATTTAAATCAAATTAAACACATTTAACTCAGAGTAAACACAAGAATACTGCTAACATAAATAATCCCTGGCATTAACAGTAATTCATATGCACAACAGAATACATGATACATATAAGCATCACATGCATGCAAAACATAATATTAAGCATAAGTTGATACTTATCTTTGAAACCCTGGTAATTCCACCAACCACGTGCAGGCCTTCCACGAACCTCCCAGGCTTAGACCACGCTGCTCATCACTCTTAGCAGTGGTTCACCCCCGAGCTAGGACTAAGCTCCACCCAAGGCAAGGAATCCTAATCTAGGCTGAGGTTACAGGAAAAACTGCACAGGATAACCGGAAGGATTCTTCCATGATGCCTTCTTATGCCCACTACTAACAGACTCTCATTCCCCACATGCCTATTCCGCTTGGGAGTATACACCTTCACAAGCACAGTCCATCGGTGCTTCACCTCCCTCTCTAGGCCTCGGCAATAGGCTGGATCAGGAATTCTCAGAGCTCTAAAGTTGGTGCTGGACTCTCTCTGGGGGAAAACCACTTCCCAGCAAACTCTCTCACCTGGAGGGAGTTTCTCACAGGCTTGACAACCTGCTTCTTCTACCGTGGGCCTAACAACCCACTTCTTCAGCACACCCTTCGACTCAATTCCAACCAAGTGAGGAAAAACCGCAACAACATCAAGCACTCAGTTGACAACAGGATGATGACCACAATAGAAAACGGGCATCCACGAGGCTCCACACGAACATACAATGGTCCGCAAGCCACACGCAATAAAGCGTTGCACGACCACAACAGTCCACCGGAAACACAGACACAGGCTTCCGAAAACTGGTGATAGACAAATGCTACGGCATAACAAGGCTCAACAATTACAGGACATTCATTTTTCCCCCACCAACAATACAGGACAGACTCACGGCTCAGGTTTCAGGGATGTGTGAGGGTGTACATAGATCCCACGCAGAGACTTAACGGTTCAGGTAAGGATTCCCTAGAACAAACATCGAAACAGAGGTCGATCTTGGACACCCACGAGTTCAGACAGAGGATGGAGAATGGGAGGGGGAACCCCCATCATGACTCAACTCAACAATTTTAACTGCATGCACTTGGGTTGACACTTGTGACCCATGAAGCTCGTTCCTTCCCATTTGGAAGTCACTTGTCCTTCCAAAGAACTTAGGATAAAACATCACATTTACATGGCTTTTGGAATAATATTAAAATATTATTCTGAAGGACTTAAGCCCCTAGGCTTAGCCCCTAATCTCAACACTTAACCTCTCTTCCCAACCTTCTGGCCCCCCAATCCCTTACCCACTCTGTGGAATCTTAGTCCCCCATCACTCATTCATCGTGGTCGGTCTGCACGCAGCGCTGTTTATATTTTTATTAATGTTCTGCATAATTACATATACAAAAGCAGGCTCCCGACCNTATAAACTTGGCTCACCAGCCTATAAAACATAATTACAATTCATAATGCAAGCTTTATACTTCATAGACATGATTTACAACAGGGCTCGGCCTTGGGGACATTACATCTTCTCTGTGTTTCACTAGGCCTTCTTGGATAACCATTTTGTGCATCACTTTCAAAGTTGTTTTTGTTTCTGCTATTTTCTCTGCAATTTACAGCTTTATGTCCGAAATTATTACATGCATAACATAAACCAAAAAAGATAGTTTGATACCTAGGAGTTGAAGATATTTTGAAAGGATTTGCTCTTCTGAATTCTTCTTCTTCTTGAGGCATGCTTGTTTTTGACTATCATTGATTCTAAAATATGAATCATCTAGGTGGAGGAGTGTCCCTGTGATCTTCCTTGTAAAACTTCTTGTCTCCCCTGGTTGTCTTTGCATAGCTTCTCGGATGTGTTTCTTCATATGTTGCTTTGGATATTGAGCCTCTTTTTGTCTGATTATATCCTATCTCGTACTTGTCATGATGTGGTCTCTGAATATTGATAATTTTATCCAAAACTTTAGAGCTATTCTGTATGTTTTTCTGTTGAAGGTATTTTCTCAATGTGACAATCTATGCTTCCAAATTTCCAATGATCCCGTCTTTTCTTCCAATTGTTCTTTGAGTGATTCTTCAATTCTTTTGTCTTCTTCAACTTGAATTTTTACATTAGAGATCATCTACTCTAATTCTTCAGAGTTGAAATTTTTTGTTTCCTCTTTTCTTTTTATTTCTTCCTATAATGATTTGTTTTTTTTCTTTTCCCTTTTTATAACATCTATGGCACTCAAAAATTATTATTTGTAGTCAACTTATACCTCTTCATATTCTTCTTTGGTGTATTATTTATCAAAGTCTTCTACTTCCATGAATAGAACTCTTTCTACCTCACTTTCACTGACTTCATCTTCGTCTGATGATGAACTATCTTCTTTGGTGCAAAAACTTTTCTTGAAGACTTTCTTTTTGGTTCTTTTTCCTTTGTATATTTGTTTGCTATTTGAATCATCATATTCATTTATTTTATTTTTCTTATGGGGACATTTGTTAGCAAAATGACCAATACCATCACAATTAAAACAAATCAATGGAAGCTTACCTCTATATCTATCGTCGATTCCCTTTTTCAGTCTTTTGACGAAGTTGGCAACTTCTTAATCATCTTTTGAGATGTCACTACTGATGATATCTTCTTTTTCCTTTTTCTTTCCCTTTTTCTTTGACTTCTTGTATGCTTTGAATGTTGCTTCTCTTGTAACTAGATTCTCCTATTCAATTATCATTTCATAGGCTATGAAAATTCCATGTAGTTCATCCATGCTTATTGAATCCATATTTTTTCTTTCTTCTAGTGTTGAGACCTTAGGATCAAATCTCATTGGAAGAGATCTTAGTACCTTTTGGACAATTATAGATTCATCAACTTGTTTTCCCAATCCTCTAATTTCATTCACTGTTTCAACAACTCATAAGAAGTAAGTTGCAATATTCTCATCTTCGTTCATCTTCAGCTATTCAATTTGACCTTTGTAAGTTTGAAGCTTTTCCGCCTTGAATTTTTCATCTCCTTCATAAATATTATGAAGTTTGTCCCAAATATCCTTTGCAAATATGCAATGCATAACTTTTCCATATACTAAATCACTGAGACCATTCAGAATTGCATTTTTAGCTTTTAAATTATTTATATTGAGTTTCCTTACATTGTCATTTTTTGGTGGAACTGTTGGTTCTTTATATCCATCTACAACTGATTGTCAAACCTCAAATCCCTGTGCTTGTACATATGTTTTCATCCTTCTGATCCAAAATGCATAGTTTTGTCCATCAAACTATCGTATTCCATTTTTATACATATTATTTCTCCCAATGATCTACCTTTCAGTGGTTAAACTGGTTTCTTAAGGAACCTACTCTGATACCAATTGTTGGATTACTGAGGGTGGGGGGGGGAATCAATAATAGAGAATTTTAATCCTTTTCACCACATTATGTAAGTGTTATTTATCTTTATGATCAATATATTGTTATCATTCAATAATTGCAGAGTAAATAAACCATGAACAATCATACACATACACAGTACACCAGTATTTTTACGTGGAAACCCAATGCGGGAGAAAACCACATAATGTTTTTTATTATATGTCTTTAAGAATTACATTCATTGGAAGCACCAAATTCCTTTGTTCTCCATCTCAAACTGGAAGGAGGCTCCGACCTCCTATATTTTCAGGCTACAACTTGAGGGAAGCTCCAACTCCCCAATTCTTTGGATACAACCAGAAGGAGGCTACAACCCCCTATGTTCTCCGGTTACAACCACCTATCCTTGCCCCATCCAACCACCATAAAATATAACTGTCAAATGATGAAACCACTGCCACACTGTCACTGGGAGATATACCATTGTAAACCTCTACCAATTTGTGCCAACAATCTATAACCAACCTCTTCCACTGACCTGTAATCAACACGTACTTGTACTCAACCTGTAAAAACAAAACCAAATAGGTACGTGAAATGTCTGTATTTCATCTCGTGTATGTACACGACCTGTCTGTACTTCAGTCTGCATGGGTAAACGGCATGTCTATACTACATCCTGTGTACTCCTTCTGAAAACTAGGGTTTTCACTTTCTTGAAAAACTCTGACCCTTTGTTGCCTCTGTCACATCAACCTGCAACCTAACATTGTATCCAAACTGTAGTTTTTCCCTATGCATACATCATCATACATATCCTTTAACCAAATGCATCTATGTCTCTCTAGTCATGTGTCATACATGTGTGTATAATCATGAACACGTGTAATAACCCTCACATGGACTAGACAACAAAACCTCACTGATATACAACCTCACACTACATTAACAACTTCACAACTACAAGCTCTCAACCATGTACCACAAAAACCCTTAACCATATGCCAAGAAATACAAGATGTGCCTCAACACTAACAAGATGTATCAATGATAAATATCAACTATACTAGCACTGTATTTCTGTATATATGGCTTATCCAATAAGCTTCATACAACCAATAACCTCTCTATGGAAAATCCTCAAAACCCCATAACCATTTCTCATGTAGACAACAAAATCCAACTACACATAGAAATAAGACATACCTTTTGAAACTGTATATAGATCTATTGTACCTGATCACTGTAGACCTTCCTAGGAGCTTTCTTTTAGACTCTAGAGACCTGACATTTTCATATCCTCAAGTTCTCATGGATTTTCCCAACTATACGCGCCTTGTTATATTGTCAGCCCACGTATGTATGCGCCCTTCTCCACTGTAGCCCGCGTACACCTCGAAAACTAGGGTTTTTTTAGTATTTTCCGCAATTTCGAAACTTTCATCGTCAACCCTTCATGCTACCTCAAACTTTCATAACTTCAGATGTATCAATGAGTACCTGCAATAAACCTTACACAATAATAGATATTCATTGTGCTCAATAGGTGCTAATAGGAGAGCCTTGCTCTCTTATTTATACTTGCATGTAGCTTCATCAAGGGGTTACCTTCTAACCAACTTAACCCAATTTCTTTCTTTTGGGGCTAACCCACTTCTAACCACTTGTCCACTTGTAACCACTTTATCCATAAATAGTAAACTCTCCACTTCTAGTTGCAACTAATTTATTTTTAATTATTTTCTTATTGCAACAACTTAACCCATGATTAACTCCTAGTTTCATCCACTTGACTAGTCAACTTCTTCTAGGAGCTTCTAGAATAATTTGACTTCTTTGACCTTCTAGATAACTCATGAGGGTGCTCCAACTTCACAAGGTCATGACTCTCTAACTGTGAGGAGATATGTGATGTTCCACATATCACCGGAAATGGCATGACATGTACTATCCATATAGAATATTCTTACCTACAAATATACTAACCTTCATACAATTATACATCAAACAAACTTAAGTCCCTTAACCATATTGTTGGGGCTACCAGAATTTGCTACCGGACTTGCTTCAAGGGTTGACATCAATGAAAACTAACCCAATTAATCAACACTCACCACTAAAGAATATGTGGTCAATCATTCCATGTTCTTTCTTATCATTTCTTCTGACAGTAGAGAAGCAACCACGTCTTCTAGTGCTAGTCTGGTTGTATTACTCCTTATATCCATGACTAAGTTATCCCAGGAATCTGGAAAAGAACATAATAGGCTAATGCACTTCTTCTCCTAGGTGATTTTAATATCCACAGATGATAACTGACTTAACATGGTATTAAACGCATTTAAATGCTCAGTCATCGAACTACCATAATTCATTCTCAGAAGATACAATTTGTTTTGAGAAACAACTTATTTACCAAATATTTCAATTGGTATAAGCTTATCTACTTGTCCCACATTTTCTTGGTTGAATATTCATCTGAGCCATTCAACAGTGTCGAATTTGTAATACAAAGCCAAATCACACTTCTTTCTCTTCTTTCGAGTTTCTCCCATTCTTTTGTCGATGTGCCTATCGGTTGGGTACCTGAACAAACCGTTTTACATTGTTCTCGGTCTACAAGAAGATCTTCCATTTTAAGCTTCCAAAGCTAAAAATTCTAGCCATTGAATTTTTTTATCTCTATTCTTGATCTGCTTGCCATTCTTTACCACAATCTTTAACTCAATTTATGACTTACAACTCTTACTATACCTAGGATTTATCTTTCATATTCAATATTGGTAAATCAAGATATGATATAACACCTTAAATCTTAGCACAACTCTGATAGCACTTGTCAAGAAATGAGATACACTTCCACACTAAACCTAGTAAAAGAGAAGAATAATTTAATCAAGAATGTAAATGACAGAGCAATCATACGGTACAGAGAGATTTTACCCTGGAAACCCAAACCAGGAAAACCAGCATTCATTGAGCATTTTTCTCTCTTGTTGTCTTATTCAATCTGAATAAAATGTTACATGTCTAACCTTGGTCCACACCTAAGACACAATTGCCATCATACCCTCTTTCTTACGAAAGAACAACCTTGTATCCAATTCAGCTTACATATACATGAACAACAACCTCTAAATTACAGACTCTTGGCGATTATCCATTCATGATATAAAGATTCAAGATTAGCCTTTATGGCCTTACAACATGCCTCTTTATAGGCTTTACAACATGAAAAACCCTAAATAAATGGCTCCCAAAAATGGTTACAAATCCATGCAGATCATTGGCTACAAATCCTTCCAATCTCAGGATTATGTTACAATTGACTACCAAGTCAGATTACCAGTTGACTATCAGTCGGCCTTCATTTGGTCTTCAATCGGTCGCCACACGTCGTCCTGTCGGCCTCCTAATATAGATAGGGAGAAAATGTGAGAAAAATTGAGGGGGGAGGAGAAACTGGGATAGAGGAAGAAGATCCTCCAATCTGATGAAGCAAGAGTAGGCGAGAGTAGGTGTGGCGAGGCAAGAGTAGGTGATAGTAGGTGGGGCTAGGTGGGTAGGCAGGAACATATCTATTTGTAAACATGGGGGTGGGTCAAGAACTGGGATATCTCCTCATAATCCCTTCATTGGAAATCATTTTCCCTTCACCATTTAGATAACACCGCAGGCCACCTCCGCCTTAACGACCTCACAAATAAGCAAGGGGATTACAATTGCAAGAAATTTCCATACCTCAAGATGACCCTAAATTTTTTGGTTACTTATCCTTGATGTAGATCAAGGTGGAAAAGTGACCCTCAATTCATGGAAAGTCTAAGGATAACCCCCAATGCACTTTAATAGTCACAGGAAACAAATCATTTTTTCATAGGGAGGATTTAGACACTTTTTTTGGAGCGACATTTCAACTTTTGATTTTGATAAAAGTGATTTTCATCTCCTATCATCAGAGCATATTTTATCAACGTCAAACTTTAACTACACAAAACATTTTCAGAGGACAATTTCCACTTTCAAATAAACTTGAATTACATGTTAAATCATCTTACTCTACTAAATCAATAAAGAAAAAAAAAATGAAAATAAAAGACAAGTTCCCTATCATTCAGTACAACTTCTCTACAAAGGTAAGGAACTAAATGAGATTTGTTTTTTTTCTTGAATATGGAATATGTAAAGATTCAATAATTATTTTGGTATTACAACTTTGTGGAGGTGTGAAGGAAAGAAGTATACCCTCCTCATAAAAGGCTCACTCTTTTAAAGACATGCAAAGTAGGAGATCTTTGAGGCTACTCTCATCATTTGCATTTAATGTAATAACATGTTGATTTAAAGGATTATGGTCTCCTACATATGAGCTATATCAATGGCTTTAGTCCACATGGACAAAAAAAACGCAAGACATATTTATGTCCAAAAGTTTCTTCATTGTTCATTTTACATGTCTTAATGGTTACTAGATTTTTTTGAAGGACCCTAGTTCTAGAGAAGAGTAGATCTATTTCTCACTCCATGGTTCTTAAAATTCAACCATACCACCACAATGTTGGTTTGGATTTGTCTCCCATATCTACTTATGCATTTATGGCATTTAACAACATTAAAATATATTAGAATGCCCTAGACATATTCATAAAAACAATGGATTGAACTAAATCACTTTTGAGATATAATCGAATTTGTGTTGAGTAGTTTCTCGAATCAAATAATCTTAAAAAATAAAAGTAAACTAAACTCACATTTTAAATTATAAGAATACAACTTTTTTATTCCAAAACTATCAACAAACAAGTCATCTTTACAACTCCTACCTCAAAGTTTCAGTTCCCATTAAAGGAAACAAGTCAAGTCATCTTTAGAACTCCTAGCTCAAAGTTTGAGTTCCCATTAAAGGATAAAAGGGACCAAAATATTAAAAAAAAAAAAATTGGGCGCTCACCCGAATATAAAATTGATATACCCTTTTTGGTGATAACGAAAGTTATTATGATATGTTGTTCTATCTTTATGGAAAGTTAACTACGTGTTTTGCTTTTATACATCGACATAGGGTAATTTCTATTTTTAACGTTATTGAATGCTTTGTCCATTTCACTCTTTTATTCGAAAGTAAGTGTAGATGATTTGGCACAAAAGATGGTGGGTCATCAAAAGGATGAACGTGAAGTTAACTTGTTTTACTTTTTGGTACAGCGATTTAATGGCCCTGTGTCTTTTTTTCTGGGTTGGCCTGGGTCGAGGTTCAATTTAGCTTGAAATAAAAAAAAAATTAAAAAAAAAATGTCTTGTTAATTGTATTGGTTTATTTCAAAGTAAATAATATTCTAGTACACAAGATGTTGGGTTATCTACATACAAGAATGTAGGTTTTGAAACAAAGGTATGTATGAGCAAAGTGGTAGGAAAAGTAGTTAGTAAATTTGAATTATATATGAAACATTCTATAGTAAAACATGAAAATAAGAAAAAGGGTCAATTATCTTTTCAACCTGTTTTGTATTTTAGGTGGGTTTTTCTTTAATCCCATAACAACTATCTCATAAAAATTAGTTGGAATTTTCGATGTAAAATTATGATTTTAATAATTATAAATTACAATCTTAAATTAATTTAGAAACTTTGAATTTATCCAAATATTCAAAATTTAATCTTAAATTAATTTAGAAACTTTAAATTATTCAAAATTACAATTTGAATAACCTAAATTATCATTTAAATAAATAGTTTTTTTTCCACCAAATTCCGACTTAATCTGAATGTTGAATAGTAAACGCCCTATGCTACATGTCACTGATATGATCTTTTTAGGTAGAAACCTCTAAAGTAGTCGTTTTTTCTTTTAAAATGGAGTTGTCAAGAACCGAGGCAAACCAAAAGTTCAACCTCCATAAAGAATCTTTAAATTTTGGGCGGTTGGTGTGTTTCTCTTTCTCTTTCTCTTGATATGGACGGTGGGCACTGTTCTTTTGATATGGACGGTGGACACTCGTTGTACCCAACGGTGTAAAACTACCGCTTTAAAAAGCATAAAAGATATTTTAAATAAATTAAAGAGGATCGATGTGACTCTTATGTTAAAAATTAAATGCGCGTGTGAAGTTCGCGCGTATGCCCGCCGCTCCAATTCGGGATGTCACACTCTATACAGCTTGGACTCCACTTTTCTCAAAGGAAATGGGACCCGCTGCATGGGTATGTCTCAGAATGTAAAGTTTCATCAAAATCTATGAGTTGTTAAATGTTTTTTAATTTCATCGGTTGTAAATTTCTAGATGTTGATGTTGTAGGTTAAACGTTTGGTTTGGTTTTTTTAAGATATTATTAGTTTAATTTTATTTAAAATTTAGAGAAAAATTGTTGGATGTTTTTGAGTGGTTAAGTTTGTCTAATTTTAATATTTCAAGAAAAACATAACATTTAAATCTATTTATATATTCAAAAATTACAATTTAAATAATAAAAAATTACACTGTATTCTATATTGATTTTAAAAATTTAAAACTATTCTAAAAAAGTATTTCACTTATATCTCTTACCTAAATAATCCTGATCAATTACAAATTCTTCTAAATAGTCATCTTAAAATATTTTTATTTAAAAAACAATTATTATCTTAAAAGATTACAGTGACCTATATATTGAATTTAAGACAACTGTCCCGAAGTTTTTAGCTTAATAATAGATTTTTGGATGTATAGGTTTTTTCAGTTTAATAATAATTTAAAATATATATAATTCATAATAACAATTTAATGGAAACAAAGCATCATTAAATTAATAATCAGCAGCCTGGTGTAATAAGTTAATTAGCAAGCTTTTTCTTTTGTTATAGAAATTGATACTTTTGCTATAGGTTAAATATTTTACAAAATGATGATTTTTATGTGAATATTTATCCGAAATTATGTGAAAATTTGTTAGATTCGTAGATTTGAGTGATTATTTCTATATAATTTGAATATTCAAAAAGTTTTTCAGGGTGCTGAATCCATTTTTACATTTAAAAAATAAATTTCAACTAAAAAACTCGAAAGGTAGCGGCTGAAAACGCACTGAGAACGTGTGCCCCCAATACAAAACGTTTGTGGTAATCCATCTGTGATAAATGGAACGTGGCAATTACATATCCTTACAGTAATTTTTTAATGTGATTAGGTAAATGTTAAAAAGTAAACATGTTAATGGACGCCTTGATAAATGCAAGAAAGTTATCAACAATGACTAAGAATATGTCAGCATCTTCAATGCATAGCCATCAAATTAGGGTTTAAGGTTAAATAAGGTTAAAAGATCATTAATTGTGCCCATTGTCAATAGATGTACCCCCTTTATCGTTTCCGTCAGAACCATACGTTATAACGTCCCTCCACCGCTTAAAATCTTGTAGAGTCAACCCATTCAGCGGATCACCACTCTTCAGATCTTCCAGAAGGTTACACCGTTGGAACAGTCAAACGGGCGGAATTGTTAATACGTCATACATTACAAGCCGGCCATAACTATATACCTAACCCTCGGGCTCGCTCGCGAATTTAACGAAACTCAG
>JASDQU010260761.1:0-13701 GCA_032191745.1 Picea mariana
AACTAAGACTCATGACCTTTCAAATCCAATTTTAACGAGTGTGAAAGGGACAAATCACTCGACAATATTTTTAGTTTTTAGACGAGTCAGAAAATAGCTTAACTGAGACTCGTTTTTGGGAGTCCGCAGGTAATAAGGCCTCATGTGCATGAATGAGTAATGAGGCTCATTATAAAGTCATGTATCGAATTATTATGGACTCCCGGTCCTAAGGAAAAACTCGGCATGGGAACCAAATGACAAAGAGGTTCTAACTAGGGTACCCATGTTTGGTAAGTCTCTACCATTTATTAACGATGTTATTAATAGCAGATGCAGGGTTATGCATCACAATAAATGGGTTCGTACCTAAGGCATAAAAAGAGGTAGTCTAAGAATAATGTAAAATGCACGATGGAGTAGATACCTATCCTATATGCTAGGTCATGAAAATACCTTCCTGAGGAGATGAACAACCAACCATGACGTTGAAATCCGCAAGAAAATTGAGTCGAAACTACAAAAACTAGCTTAAAACCATTCTTGAATTAGTCCATTAGGCAAAACAATAGCATAAAACTATATCAAGTGGGTAAAAATAGCTTATAAATAGTAATAAAATAAAAAATTACTGTATCATTTTCATTTTTACCCAAATAATGCAAGTTGGACTAAAATACCTCTAGGATTCAAATGACGATTACGGGAGAAATAGGCAACAGAATCACGAACTGTCTGGACCAGGTAACTCTCCATCCCATCCTCTTCAAATTTAGTGGTTTATATTTTTGAATTAGGTTCTATTTTGTTAGTTTTTAAGGGCGCAAATTGGGTTTTTCGGTATATGCAAGTTTCTCTGAATAGGTCACATATACGACTAGATAGATGCCCCACAGGGGGCGTATATCAGGCCCTACCCACGATTTTTTATAAATAAACTGTGTATACGTGCACAAATGGCAAAAAAGAAAGGTTTCTAACTCAAAATTGATTTGTTTTTTGCAGGATGGTGTTGGAATGGAGAGAGAGAGAGCATGAGGAGGTAGATGCAGTAGTGGATCAAGATCCAGTTGCTCAAGCGACTCTAAAAAGATGTGGTTTGTACAAGTTTTGGGCTCTCAGAGGAATGAGGGCCCAAGTGAGGTTGTTGGAAATGCTGGTGGGCTATTGGGATTCTGATAGCGACAGATTTATCCTTGATGGAAAACCATTAAGGATCGAAGTAGAGGACATCTACTTATTGACTGGACTTTCACACCGAGGAGAGGTTATGGACCTCAAGTCACGCAGGGTAGGCAGTGGGATGAAGGTTGAGGAATACATTGAGGCCCATTGTGTTGCAGGGACTCCCATGGTGAGAAGTGAAATCCCCATCCGGGCTATCGGTAACCTCAGCCTGGAGATCATTGTGCTCATGCTTACCAAGATCATAGGATCGGCCTCGCTGCACTAAGCATCGAGACCACTTATGTTTTACGCATTAGACTGTGCGAGGCCCACTGTCTACGATTGGTGTACCTCATTGTTGACCAATATGCCCACTGTCTACGATTGGTGTACCTCATTGTTGACCAATATGAAAGGTTAGTTGATAGAGTGCAAGTAGGGGGGTAAGCGTAACTTCAGGTTTTCCTTTATCCTTTGCAGCTTCTTTTTCAAGCAGGTTCCAGGTCTGGGACCTAGAGTGGAGATCCTTCCTAGAGGACCACGTGATCCATCCATGGCATGATGGATCGAGGTCATTAGATGATAGGGAGGAGGTAGGGTGGTGACACCCTACAATGATGATTTTTTCTTCTAGTGGAAGAGACAAATCATTGCTCTGGATGAATATCCCTATGCAGGGATTGATTTCAGAGGAGACCCTGATATGTCACTTCCACCAGGACCCGCCTACGATTCCATAGGTAAAAACATTTTACATATTTAATTTTTTTGTATTTTTGTATTTAAGAGAACAAAAATATTTTTGGATGGTGTTTTAAATATTAACTAGATACTTGTGTGATCGCAGATGTGGGTCCACGATGGCCAGAGTAGGTCACGCATATGACTAGATATATGCCCCTATGTGAACCATAGGGGGCGTATATCAGGCCCTACCCACGATTGTTTATAAATAAACTGCGTATACGTGCGCAAATGGAAAAAAAGAAAGGTTTATAACTCAAAAATGATTTGTTTTTTGGAGGATGGTGTTGGAATGGAGAGAGAGAGAGAGCATGAGGAGGTAGATGCAGTAGTGGATCGAGATCCAGTGGCTCAAGTGGCTCTAAAAAGATGTGGTTTGTACAAGTTTTGGGCTCTCAGAGGAATGAGGGCCCAAGTGAGGTTGTTGGAAATGCTGGTGGGCTATTGGGATCCTTATAGCGACAGATTTATCCTTGATGGAAAACCATTAAGGATTGAAGTAAAGGACATCTACTTCTTGACTGGACTTTCACGCTGAGGAGAGGTTGTGGACCTCAAGTCACGCGGGGTAGGGAGTGGGATGAAGGTTGAGGAATACATCGAGGCCCACTGTGTTGCAGGGACTCC
This sequence comes from Picea mariana, assembly GCA_032191745.1. Classification (NCBI taxonomy): domain Eukaryota; kingdom Viridiplantae; phylum Streptophyta; class Pinopsida; order Pinales; family Pinaceae; genus Picea; species Picea mariana. The sequence continues at coordinate 2,518 of JASDQU010260761.1, forward strand.
CATGGTGGGAAGTGAAATCCCCATCCAGGCTATAGGTAACCTCAGCCTGAAGATCATTGTGCTCATGCTTACCAAGATCATAGGATCGGCCTCACTGCACCAAGCATCAATACCACTTATGTTTTATGAATTAGAGTGTGCGAGGCCCACTGTCTACGATTGGTGTACCTCATTGCCGACCAATATGAAAGGTTAGTTGACAGAGTGCAAGCAGGGGGGTAAGCATAACTTTGGGTTTTTCTTTATCCTTTGTAGATTATTTTTCAAGAGGGTTCCAGGTCTGGGACCCAGAGTGGAGATCCTTCCTAGAGGACCACATGATCCAGCCGTGACGTGATGGATCAAGGTCATGAGATGATAGGGGGGAGGTAGGGTGGTGACACCCTACAATGATGATTTTTTCTTCTAGTGGCAGAGACAAATCATTGCTCTGGATGAATATCCCTATGCGGGGATCGATTTCAGAGGATACCCTGATATGTCACTTCCACCAGGAGCCGCCTACGACGCCATAGGTAAATTTTTTTTACAGATTTAGTTTTTTTGTATTTTTGTATTTAAGAGAACAAAAATAATTTTGGATGGTGTTTTAAATATTAACTAGATACTTGTGTGATCGCAGATGTGGGTCTGCGATGGCCAGAGGGATTCTTATGACATAGACGGAGGAATCGGGAGATGAGGCAGTGGGAGGAGAAGCAGAGAGAGTCCTACAGAACGTGCAGGGCAACCTATCTCGTTTGACACAGAGGATTCCTATGGTTCGGGTAGAGGATCTACTTGAAGCCATGCAACGGTAGGTTGTCGGTGTACCTAGATGATGCATACGACTCTTCCGATGTCTCACAAATGTCGTTTTTTTCTATCATGATAGACATCCTTCGCCATAGGTGTAGATGTCATGGGATATGTATATCGGTTGTATATGTATTTTGAGGGTTTTAGCCCCAATTTTGTAATATAAACACCATATTGTTTGAAATATATAAAGAGGGATCTTCGGATTTACTCATATCTTACAATGTGTACAATGATTTAATGGTTTTATTTTCTTTATTAATGTGACAAATGCCAATATAAAACATAATTAGTGTAGGCATTAGATACATGATTAGAACTTCTGGGAATGTGAAAATATGCAATAAAATCAAATTGTCATTCTAAAAGACGTACCCATAGGAATCGACGAAGTAACGTAGGATAACGCATACGGTAATGGCCATTCAACTGACATACTACTAACTGAGAATCTAGGAAAACCTCTAGAGAGAGAATACCATGTGAGATAACATCGCACAAAAGTTCTATGACAACGCTATATTCGGCTACATTATTCATGGATGGCCCTAGGCATACACCACCTGAAGACACTAGCAGACCCTCAGGTGAGTAAATCACCCAAGTGGTGGAAGCCAAGTTCCATGTATGGTGACTGGCTCCATCTGTGAATCCTAGGTAGACCGAAGAATCCGTTGAAATCTACCAACCAAAAGGGAAAACTCAATAAGCAAGCCAAAGAAAAAATGAAAAGGAAAAAAATATGTATATACACTAAATTTAGATTAGTATACAAAGGGTTTCTCCCAAGCCCAGGGCTCAAGTGTAATACCTTTTCAAGTGGAGACCATTTCTAGGCTCAGCCAATTTATTCCCTTCATAATCTTCCAATTCATAGGCTCCTTTTTCTAGAACACATCACACGATATAAGGACCGTGCCACATGGGTTTAAACTTTTCTGCCCCTAGTGTTTATTTGTCTTGGATGTATAAGAGGACCAAGTCACCCTCAACATACAACTGGGGACAGACAGACTTGTCGTACTGAACCTTGACATGTTTCATGCTTGCCTCGATAGCTGTAAAGGCATCTCGACACTGCTCGTCAAGACTCTCTAGGTGTACAAGGCGTCACTCTAAATCTGAAGTGTTAGGTAGGAGCTCGACTACCAATTTGAGAGAAGGGATTTCAGATTCAATAGAAAGTATCGAATCCACATCATGCACTAACTGAAAAGGGAAAAAACCGGTGGCATTCTTGATCGAGGTTCAGTATGCCCAAAGTGCGGGATATAGCATGATGTGCCAATCAAAATTACTCCGACTGACAATTTTTTGCAGGGTGGTCTTAAGAGACTTGTTGACAGCCTCTACTTTCCCAATTTCCTAGGGGTAGTAAGGAGATGAGTGACCATGTTTAAACCACATATTAGATGCTAGTTCTACCATCATTTCATTCTGAAAGTGACTTCCATGATCAGTGACAATCTCACTCGGGATATCGAACCGGGCAATAATTTGGTTGAACATGAAGAAGGTTGTAGTCTTCCCATTAGATTTCATGGTAGGAATGGCCTCATCCCACTTGGTAAAGTAGTCAACAACCATGATAATTTGTCGATTCCCCCCAGTCGAAGTTGGGTTGCAATTGACGAAATCTATCCCCCACTTGGTGAAGGGACCGACGATAATGATTGGGTGAAGAGGGGCTTGGTGAGAGTGGATTTTTCGAGTGAACACCTGGCAGGGGTGGTACTTCTTAACTGCTTCAATGAAATCTTTAAAGATGGTGGGCTAGAAGTAACTGGCTCACAGGATTTTTTGGGCTGTCGCAAGCCTGGATAGATGACCACCACAAACCCCTTTGTGGCAATCATTTAGGACTGACTCAGCTTCCTCATGATTTAAGCAATGACGTAAGATACTATATATTCCTCGGTGATACAAAGTGTCGCCGACAATGGTATACTTTTTGGCTTGGTATCTAACACACCATCGATCATCTCGTGAGAGATGTTGAGCGAACTTCAAGGTTTGAAGATATAAAACAATGTCTCCATACCAGGGGTTGAACGACGAGAAAAGGAAAATGTGTTCATCTACAAATGAATCAACATGGATAACATCCTCCTCTAATCATGGGAAATCGGATATTAGCTCTTCAAAAACTAGTGATTTCTTGGACTTGGCCAAAGCAAAGTCGAGATCAAATTCTTGCAATATGACAATCCATTTATTATATTTCCCACCTATGATATGCCTAGTGAGGATGTATTGAAACGGATTGACATCGACAACCACAGTAGTCTTGCAAAGAAATATATAGTGTCATAAACATTGGACTGTGTGAACAACAACCAAAGATAGATTTTCAAGGTGGGAGTAATTAAGATCAGGACCAACTAAATTTCGACTGAGATAGTAGATGACATGCTCATGGAGCTCATCATCATCTTGAACCAGAACCATACCAATCGTTTCTTCAGATGTGACAATATACAACAAGTAATCTCTAATGTAATCAGGAGATTTCAGCCGAGGGGTCGATACCAAGGCTTTCTTTAAAGCATCAAAAGGCTTCTGCGCTCACTCATCCCAGATAAAAGGAGTGTCTTTCTTCAATAGGTGCATGAAACCCTTAGTGATATTGGCATAATTCACTATGAACCGACGCAGAAAGTCATATTTCCCCTTTAAACCTTGAAGTTGTCTAATCGTGTGTGGGGGAGGAAACTAAAGTATTTCTTCAACCTTAAGAGGATCTACCATGATCCCACTCTCAGAAACTAATAATCCTAAGAGACAGACAGACCTAACGCAAAATATTCATTTGTGAGGGTTTAACTTCATTCTATAGTAACAACATCTTTCAAAAACCAGCTGAAGATGTTTAACATGATCCACTCTCTTGCAAGAGTGAGTAGCAAGATCATCGAGGTAAGCTTCGACTATGTTCTTGATATCATGAAAAGAAAAAGTGATGGCGCATTGGAAGGTCGCTCCGGTGTTTTTTAGGCCGAAAGGAATTTTTCGGTATGCAAAATTACTCCAAGGACATATAAATGTCATCTTGTGTTGGTCCTCAGGTTTGATCTAGATTTGGTTATATCCTGAAAATCTGTCCATAAAGGAAAATATCCTGCTTCCCGCACACTCATCGAGAATCTGATCAATGAAAGGTGTGGGGAAGTTATCTTTAGGACAATCTTTGTTTAGGTCACGAAAGTCCATACACACACAGATGGTTACTTGCTTTTTATTTATAGGAACGGGGTTGGATACCCATTTAGTTAAGGGAACCGGGTAGATGAAGCCAGCATTAAGTAGCTTCTCCATCTTTTCCTTAATAGTGCGGGGCTTCCTAGGATTAACATCTCTAAGATATTGTCGAACAGGTTTAGCATCCAGATAAGTCCTAATCTCATGTTCGACAATACAATGGTCGATCCCTAGCATCTCTTCATATGACCAAGCGAATACATCTTGAAATTCTTTGAAGAGGCTGGTTTAGATCATAATTTCTTCCGGCGAACAATCCACACCTATATTTACATTCTCAATCTTGCCAGGGGTACGAGAGATATCGATTGAGACGATAGGAGAAATACTCACCATATTTCCTTTAGCATAAATATTGTGCGTATCAAGTGGAACTACAGCGTGACCGACTATCTCACTCAAGGTTGACCGAAAGTCATCTTTCTCGATTCTTTCAAGACTTGGGAGAAAATAATATCGGTGATGTATATCATCCCAAGGCCTCTCAGAAACATTCATGGCTTCAAGGATGGATTCGTCTAAAGGCAAAGTCTCATCTAAGAAATAATGTGAACAAGATAACGAGGTGGCCCATATAGGCCTAAGAACGGGATCCTCCTCGTCCATCTACGAGGTAACAGGATCAAGATCGACAGAAGAGTCAATAATGGATTGATATGCAATCTTCGCTGTTGATAGTTGCATAGCCATGCCAGCATGCGACTAACCTTCACTCGATGAATTCATAGAAGGTACGGTCCATGGATCACTAAGATAGGAAGTGCAGAAAGGATTGGACCTCCCTACTGAAGCAAGCCTACTAGACATGGTGTAAATGTGGTGAATCAGTGCCAAGAAGTCAAAAGTACCCATGAGGGAAGAATACATTCTGACACCGTTATTCTTAGTTTCTGGCTAAGAATTGTCAATCACTGGGGTCGACGGTCCAACAAATGCGTTCGGACTAGAGTAAGCAAAGGATAACTGGTCGACCGTCACGATATCCCCCTGATGAGGAAAAACAAGTGTGTGGAAGACCGACAATACAACAACAACCATAGCATAGGTCCAATTGCAACATAGTAACAAGTTATAATCAAGAGGTGCATCAACTACCTCTACTTTCACCTCTACCATCTTCCCACCTAACTAGATCGGAAAGGCAGGGAGAATACCATGAGCTTGGAAGGAATGACTGTCGAATGCAGTCAACATGTTCGATGACTTGGAAAGGCTCGGAGAACCGATCGCTTTCCAATAGACCAGGGACATCACGCAAGTGGCAACACCTTCATCAATGACCACTCGTTTGATAGTATATTTAGAATACTCCACGTGGATTTGGAAAGACACATGGTAGGGTAAGCGAGGCTTCACATCCGTGACATCAAACTTGATAACTTTTGAGCCACTAGGTTCTAGAGCTCCTAAGTCAAAGAGTAAGGCATTCCTCTATTATGGACAGGTCTAGAGTATCTCCAAAGTCGACATCGCGCAAGGGGTTTGGCCTAGATCCTCAACAATAGAGTAGTTCTAGGTGGCTCTAGCATTAGGGTTGTGGGTAGAGCGCTTGAGTACTCCTTTCAGAATATGAGGCAGTGGCTTTGGTTTCTCGATCTATAAGTTCATCTCCGGGGGTGGAGGAGGAGATTCTATGCTGGTACTAGCTTTTGAAGAGCCATAATCTCTTGGGCAGGTGGCTATATTGATTTTTACGTCAACCATATTGATACAAACACGGTCTCCATCTTGCGGTGGTGGATTTTGACTTCCACCAGGCACATTTTTGGCGTTCAAAGAACTCAAGGCTAAGTGCTAGTTGTGTGGGAATGGATTCGTTAGCACAACGGGCGATAGATTTAAAATCCTCGTAGCCTCTACAAGTTTGGGGAATAAGTGTGTAAGGTGGTCATTAGTACAAAGTTTACAAGGAAACTTCACCCTACACTTCTCTTTCTTTCCCTCTCCCGCATTATCATTATGTTTCCCATTATTATCTTTGTCCTTGGGTTTATTATTATTCTTCCCACCCTTATGATTACTTCAACCATTCCTTTTATTCACATCTGGTTGCTGGTCACCATTTGGGTTTTTCTATGATTGGATAGAATGTACATCCACCGAATGGATGGGTTTGGAGGATCCAGACGAATCTGGTCCTCCTACAGACTTCGTTGTTGAGTCTATGGATTTTACATTGGCGAACCCTACAATGCCATCGGCATGAGGTTCGGGATTCTGTCTGGGATCGTGATTTGGCCACGGTGCATTAGAAAGAAGGTGGTATAACATTCAAGACTGAGCATATATCAGATCAAGTTGTTGGGCTCTAAATATAGCTTCTTCCTCACTGAAGACCCCAGAAGTAACAATGGCCTATGAAATAGGAGCGTGAAAAGACTTTAGGAACCATTCTAAAAGAAAGGATAGGGGTATAGGAGTCTTAACCAACCGCCTTTGCCTAGGCCATTCCTGGATATGGTCCGAGATGTGAGTGTCGGTACCCTGGCGTAAATTTGACAAAAGTTCAAGGCCAACATCATAACGAATGGGTAGTTGAAAGTGGTTGAGAAAGGCTAGCACCAACTGATGAAATGACCCATATGTCCCCCTAGGTAGATCAATGTACCATTGTGACACAAATCCAATAAGAGTGTGTTGAAACAATCGTAATCTAATAAAATCATGATTTAGAGAATTCGATGAGCACCAAAGGTGAAAAGTAGTGACGTGATCACCAGCGTCCTCGCCATTCTTCCCTTCAAACTTTGGCATGTCTGACGGAAGTTTGGTAGGGACAGGGGGCCATGTGGGATCATGACTCACTGGGTCATTCATTATTTTAGACAAATATGGCAGATTAAGCATGGTCAGAAATGGAATACGGGGTTGCGACACCTGACCCCATCCTCCCGCGAAAGATTGTGCGTTAGGAACTATATTCTATCCAGGATTTTGATAAGGACCAAAACCTTTTCCGGAATTATAAGACCCTCCTCCAGGATGATTCGTAAAAGATGGATTGGGCATCATTCCAGCAGGAATGTTATGATAAGGGTTATGAAAATTGCCCCCAGTTGGATTATATCCAAGCTGAGGGTTGTTAAAATTGCCCCCAACTAGATTAGATCAAAGTTGGGGGGTGCCCAAAGTGTAAGACTGGCCTTCTCCAGGTGGGAATATGGAGTATTGAAGTGGATTCATCATGCCAAAATTATTGGTCAGAATCGACACTGAGGGGATAGGGATATAGGGTGGAACTTGTCCACCAGCTGGGTTGTTCCATCCAGCCGTATAAGGATTAGAACCGAGGTTAAGAATAGGGTCACTTCCTACATTAGGATTCGCTTGTGGAATATGAGAACCACAAAACTAGAAGGGAATGTAAGGAGGTGTAGTGCCCGCAAGTCCAAGGCTAGCGTTATGGTGAGCAGCTGGGATGGCAATTGAAAAATGTGAAGTGAAGTTAGGCATACCATAAGAAAATGGACTAGAAGCCATGGGGATGGTATGAACATTGTAACTCGGTGAGTGGCCAAAACCCCCAAAAGTGTTTGAGGCAAGATATGAATCATTAACTACAGCATGAGTTGTAGTACCGGTATAAGCCTCTGGCACTACAACTGTAGCGGCTGCAGGTGTCAAAGGAGTGCCATTAACTATAGTGGGATTGTGATGTAGGAGCATCTCTCCAAGCCATCCATGCGCCAGCCAGCCAACCAACTCAGCGCACGCATTCAATGAGGAAAGGCGCATCCCTTTCATGTTTTGAATTTGAATGTGAAGGCATTTAAAGTTGTAAGTCCATGGAGCCATAGAGCCATGCCTTTGAGCAGACATTAGGTAGAAGTAGCCTTAAATGTTTGTAAGGTTGAATCTAGCTCCGATTCTGGACTAGATAGCCCATTCAATTGTAGAGTTAATGTAATTGAATAGGGTAGGTAGCTTTGGAGGGAAGAACTCGAGGAGTTCCCTCATGTAAAAAGATCTTTTGTATCTCATTTTGAGTTAGTGGGTAGATAGAGAAGGAGCTGAGACTCTGTTGAAGTTCGAGCTCAGGAACACCCTGTAAAAAGAGGCATTTTTATTAATACAAACCAGAGCAGTTTTTCTTGCATATTGTCTGTGTTGTGTGAATGTCTTTGAGTGTTCTGTTTATGCTGTGAATGTCAATTTGCAGGGACAGAAAAATTCTACTATCTGTGAGTTATTTGATTTCAGGTTTTGATATCTTTGAGGCTTCATACTAGGAAGGTGTGACAGAACACTGCGGGCTCTGATAGTCAGTGCTTAGGGAGCACTTCCAATTCTCCATAATTTGGACAAGGACATGCTAGGAGGGCACACTAACTTAAATCATTGAATCAGAGGAAGAACTCAAGGTTGTTGAACACCTTGGAGGCGAGACTGTGCAGAGGAGGATACAGAAGAAGAAAAGATCTTTGTGGAGTTTTGTAGAGCTCTGCTAAGAGGGCATTGAGAATGTGCATAGAGTGCACAGAGGAACTCTGTTGAGTTCAGGAAGAAGATAGAACTACTGAGGGTTCTATAGAGCTCTTCCAGGAGGGAATTTAGTAGAGGCACAGAGTGCTGAGAAGGAACTCCGCTGTGAGTTCAAAGAGAAGCAGAATCACTGAGGATTCTGAGAGCTCTTCCAGGAGGGCAGCGAGCAAGTGCATAGGGTGCACAAGAGAAGACATAATTGTTGAATGTTCTATGAGAAGACACTCTACTAGGAGGGCATCGATTAGATGTGTATATAGAGCACATGAAATAACTCTTTTGATTTTTGAATTAGAGAAGAGTTCAAGGATGGATCTTCACAGTGTTGTTGAACACCCTGCAGACTCAGCAATAAGTTTCTTGAGCAAAGGAGTGGTAGGAGGGCATTAGGTTCTCCATATGAAGGAGAAGGAAAGGATTAATACCTTAGAGGTCGAAGCTACAATAAATATCAGGAGAGAAAGCATCTTTGAGAACACAGGCAAGACCAACTGTGGTAGAGATTGTAGAGAAGAGAAGCAAAGGTCGAGGCCTTTGATAATTTGAAAAAAATCTTCCAAGGATTGGAAGAAAAGTGCATGATCAGAGGAAGCACAACTTCCTTCAGATCTTTCTCAGACAACCTATAGCCATCAGATCTATGGAAAGATGCATGAGGTTTAAACCATCATGAGCAGAGGAGGAAAGTTCTGAAATAGTGAACGTATCGAGATTTTGGAGTTCGGGATTTCAGAGGTCCCGACGATAAGAGATTGGGTAACTCCACAGTGAAAGTCCTAAAACAACGAGAGATATGAGATATACATTCGGAGGAGGAAACCTGTCATGAAATCCTTCGTATCGGGGATTCAGACATTTGGAAGTGAAGGAGCAGAAAAGGAAGTCTTTTGTTTTTGCAACTGGCGAAATCCTGAAACGATCTGGACCATCCATTTGTGGAGGACACATGGAGGAGATCGAGGAGTCCACCGGGATTTCAGATACTAGGGATTCAAGAGAACAGAGGAGAAGTGTCACAGGGGTCGCGGAATTTCAAAACGCAAAACCTCGAAAACTCTGAAGAAATGGAAGGAACACGTGGCAAAACCACTAGGTGGGGTCTGCGTGACAAACAGGTGGACACGCGTCGCCTGGGAAAAGGATTCAACACTCCATTGAATTCTTCCATCTCGGGGATTCACAGGATAAGAGCACGAGAGTCCAACCCTCAAACTCACAAATGTGTGAGTTGCGAAAGGAGCTAGTAGTTAGCCTATCCATTGGTCACGCGAGAAAATAAATGACAGAGAAAGGAGCCATACCCATATCGGATAATTGCATATCGAGGGATTGAGCAGAGGAGTCGAGGAGCTATGACTTGCGAACTCGTGAGATCGTGAGTTGTGAAAAGGAATCTGGGTTAAGCCCCCAGTCATAGCATTGTGATCGCTTGGGGAAGAAGGAGCTCGGACCTAGTGTTGTTCACACAGGGAGATTTTCCGAAAGGACCTATGGATTGAGAATTTTGAGCTTCCATTAGGGATTCGAAAGAGACGCTTCGCATCTCAGGGAAGTTGTGAATGATCCTGCGAGAAGATTCTAGCCCGAGGGTTGGGGGTCTGCGTCAGTTGTGGTATCAAAGCTCTGACTTTGTTTGTACATTTCAGGCAGAGGAAGAGAGGAAAAGAAGATAGAGTGATGGAAGCTTTGTGATGATTGTTTGCAGGTAGGCAACAATCAAGAAGACAGTTAGGAAGACTGTAGGAGATTTTGAAAACACTCAGGGTTGCTGAGTGAAAACATATTTTCTAGGAGGGTAGATAGAACACAACGAGATGGCTACTGAAGGCCATAAGCATGGTAGAAAGAAGAACCACCAGCATCAGGAGAACACTGTAAGGGATAAATAAATCACCGAGGTCAGAGTGAGGATGGAAGAGATTGCACTGTGGGTGCAACAAAATACTAAGTCGAGATGGGTATATGAATGGCCCATGAGGAAAAAAGAAAAATGGCCAGTCAGGGCATTGATGGCCAAAAGACAGCAGAGGGTGTTGAAAATATGGTTGAGGCATGCTAAAAACCTCAACAGACCAGAGGAGATGGTTCAGGTGTGTGAACTAGAAGCTGGGAGAAACCTTAGTAGTGAGGATGACATGTGATCAACTGAAGATCTTAAAGACTGCCAAGGGGGCAGAACATAAATTCCCAATTGCCAGGAGGGAAATAATACGAGATCACTATGGGATCTCATGGAATGTCAAGAGGATAGCCAAGGAATTTCACATTTCTATGAGAGCAATGAGATGAGGTCACTACAGGATCTCATGGACTGCCAGGAGGGCAGCAGAAAAATTCCAATTTCCCAGGTGGGCATGGGAACAAAAATGAGGCTATCTGAAAGTCTCATGAACTTGGAGGTGAGTTCATATCAGCAAGGGATGCTGGTAAGTGAAGATTCATGTGGTTTTGCAGATCATGTGAATGAAGATGATGACAAGTTAAAAAATTGCACCATCCAGGAGGAGGATCAGAGGAATCTTCTAATGGTTGGAGGAATTCAGATATTCCTGCCACATAGCCCAGTTGAGGCGAGGAATTATTTTTTTGATGGAGGAGTGACAAAAGGAGAAGGACAACCAGCTGTGACTTTTGTGGAAGAAGCAT
>JASDQU010260762.1:0-15657 GCA_032191745.1 Picea mariana
GATTACATTCTTATAATACCTCAATTTTCCTTTTTCCTCTAACTCTTTATCACACCACATTTTCTCCTTAAACTTTTATTTAATAATATTTTTAATAGTATCCTTATTCAACAAAATTATCTCTTACGTTATTCACCAATGGCTTAGCCAAGACTAGGAATATTTATGCGATCCCTGCTTGAGTTGAACATGGTTTTGGTTGGATTTTGAATCAATTTTAGGAAGCCTCTTTTCTTCCATGGAGTTTAACTTGTTTTTATACACTAGGTATCTAGTCATAGTTATGCTCTCAATGGGCGAAAGGCTTACCTCTAAGAAGATGATAGGATAGGGCATATTTCCTTTAATTTTAAGATTGTAGGTTATAAAATTATTTTGGATCTAGTCTATATTTCTCCATGACTCTTTAGAGATACCGCATCCCCAAAATTCGCATCCATATAGAATAACAGGAGTAATAAGAGTCTCAAAGAGGAGTTGTTTCTTATCCCATATCCAAAGATCGGCTAATTTACAATTGTTTTCAAGCCCATAATAAGCTTTCCATCCTCCATTTATCCTTTCCTCAATGCTATAATTCCAGATGAGCTTGTGGTGAATATCAATTCCAAGATATTTGTATGAAGTCACTTCCTCCAAGTTGTTGTTGTCATATACGAAAGTATTGTTGCACATTGGGTTTAGCGCTTTCCACGAGTTTCACGACATGGGTTAACCCCCTCTCATGGATCCTCATTCCAACGATTGTGGTGGAGACTAACACTTGTGGATTTTGGTCTAATGGAAATCGTATTTGTTATACAACATTTTTTCGTAGCAAGTGATACTGTTGGTTATGACTTCCCATATACTGTCTAAGTTGGGACCTAGGGTTCATGTCTTTTGGGTTTCCAACAAAGCCTCTAAAACTATCGGCCCTCTTGGTAAACTAGAAGGCAACACATCACACAGAATGCGCTGCGCAGTCTCACCCGAGATAGCTTTGATGGGTGGCTGCAAGACTCAGGTGTTTACAGTCGTGGATTGAGTATGATATATGAGAGCTCGACCATTGGACCATTAATAGAACTGGTAAATGCAACCTAATGTTATTCATGATTATGTAGTAACTCTTTCATTCATTAAGCACGACAAATAGCTATTGAAAAGAGAATAAAGATATGCATGCATTCATCATATTACACAGATATTACCGTGGTTCACCCCCTCCTCGGCTACGTCCACAAAGATTTGACTCTTGGCTCTTTTATTATGGTAGTTATGCTTCTACAGCGCCATGCACTTACAACTCTCCTTGGATGGGTAAGATCTATATGAGGCAAACTAGATCGCACTAGGATCCTCAGCCTGAGGTCTAATCCTCAAGATCTACCTTCTCGTCTCTCTTCTAGCTCAACGGCTTACAAAATAGTTCATACAACAAAATGTAAACCCGAATACTAACTTACTCGGAACTACTAAAAAATTTGTAACTCCTTAACTAGAAAACACAAAAACCCCTGTATAATACCTCAATATCGGTATTTTTACATCTTTCTCTCTTCAACGATTACAATAAATTACCAAAACCATAAACCTATTGACGTTAGATCTTCCTCTCGTGTGTGCGTGCTATTCTTCCTTCTAGTTGTCGCTTTCCTTGTGCATGTTGTGTTTCCTTCCAGCTGTTTCTTCGCTCTCTGCACGCTTCCTTTCCCCACGATCATCCTTCTTTCCACTGCAGCCCGCTGCCAACATGCTCCCAACACTGACATGTGGCTCATCCCGAGCCACCTAATCCTTCTGAGCTTTCTCGATCTCCTTGGTGATCATCTAGAACTTTTCCTTGAGCTTTGTTGCCTGTGTCTGTGCCTGCACAATCTTCTCCTTGATTGTGTCCACTACCTGAGCTATGACTTCATCACTAACCAATTCCTTGAATTCTGCCTGGGTTTGTGCTATATGTGTCTTGGTTTCCTCTGCTTGTGCTAGGAATTCTGCTACCTACTCTTGTAACAGTTCCATTTGAGTTTGTTGCTCATGTTTTTGTGTTTGCGTGGTAGTTAGCTCTGCTTGTAGTTTATTCATTTCATGCGTTCCCTTAACGTGTTCCGTAACTGACATTGTCTTCTGCCTATGTTTGATTTCTTGGATAACTATGTTGATCCTTTCTTCTTCCTTATCCCACTTTTGGATCTGTTGATCCTCCTCTAGGCTATTCCAAATCTATGTTTCTTTATCAAACAAGTCCGTTGTTGTGCTGACCTGTTGTTCTATCTCCTGCAGTTGCGTTGTTACTTCATGTTTCCTTTGCTCCTTGACCATCGGTGGAGTGGTTGGTATGAGTTGTTCTCGGAGATTCTCGATATCCTTCTGATATCGATCGATTGCCTGCGTAATGCAATCAATCTTTTATGCTACTATGATTTCCTCACTTTGTGTGGCCTGTAGAATCTTCTCATACATTCCTACCACTTTTTTCTCTAATCCTTTTATGCGATCCCTTTCCTCCTCGGTCTCGGATTTAGCCTTCTCATAGACATTTCTAGTGCATCTTATTTCTTTGTTGCCTGCTTCAGTTTGGTTAAGTCTCTGCATGTGCAAGATTGTAGCTCGTGGTTTATGCTCACTTGCAACCTGTGTAGCGCTCCTAATGGTACTTTGGTCAACACAAGTTGAATTTGGCTTAAGTCCTTCAAGGGTATCTGCCCCACAATTTCGTCCATGTGAAACATACTAGGGTCGATATGGAATGTTACATGTGGCTGCAGTATCCCCTGGATTGACTATTTTTCTTCTTCTAACACTCCTCCTTCTATCAGTAGTGCTAATGGTTCAATTTCCTTGTTGCTTGTTGTTAGTACTTCCATGAACTGCTTTATATCTGCCAACTCCTGTTGGATATTGTCCCTATGGTGTGCAACATGGTTGAAGTCCTCGGATAGACAATCCTGGACTATTCAGGCTATCATCTCCCCATCATCCTCCATGATCATGTACTCGGGTGGTGATCATTATGCCTTTGATTTCTTGTGCGTGCCTCCTAGATGCGTGGCCGGTCTCTTATTTCCCCCTGGTTCTTGTATATCAGGAATTGGGGTGGTCTCCTGCACTCCCTCAGCCTGCTTTTGTTCTCCCTTGGTCGACTGTGTACTCTCCTTATTCTCCTTCTGAGTCCCTATATTCTTTGGCCCTTATTTTATCTATGGTGTCTTGTGTTGGCCCGTTCTTGGTCTCTTGGGAACTTGGATTTCCGGAGGTTGCGTTTCTCCATGCTCTTCCTCTTCTTCTTCTATTCTTTCCAACACTTCCTGGGTGATGGCTATAATTCTCCATTTGTCAGGCCATTCACTGATGACCATGTCAATGTCACCCTCTATGATACAGTAGTGCATCTGTAGCCACTGTTTATCCGGATCCTTCCTCGCCTGTATCCACACTGTGTTTCATGTGGCCTAAAAATTGGCAATGTATGCATATCGCTCGACAACTTTTGGTGTAATTCACCACATCTTGGAGATGGCTTCCCATAGGTCGCGTAGGTATCCCTAAAAAATGAACCCGTTCTCCTTCTTACTCCTCGAGTCTGGCCTGGCTCTAAGAAACAAGTACCTCCCCGATTCAGCTTTGGTCTAGTACAAAAAACTACCTACCCTGGTTCCCTCCATCCCATGAAGGCTATTAATGTTTTGATCCATGAATAATGGAATGATGTGCGTAGGTCCTACACATCCTTGCAGTCCTCTAGGAACAAGTTCAATAGGTATGGCGCCCAGCTCATTGAGGTGCCTTCCGCACACTAGGCTGCAACTGTAACAACTCTAGCTGGTACTTCCTCTCTGCAACATTTTCTTAGCAGCTTGTAGGCTAATATGAGCGCTTTCTCCTTTTTTTTTCATCTAGAAACAATGCCAGATCCATACCCCGAATCGGTAACCCTGTTAGGTTCACAATAAGCTCCACGGCTATGGGGATGTGCTTGTCCAACCATATATCCCCTCCATGTGTGACTGGTAGAAGTTTTTTGACACATGTTGTTGCGTACTAGCTTCTGCCAAAATGTGGTAGGTCCAACAGACCTAAAACTCTTGTTTTCTCCAGCCCAGTTGCCCACTGGTATGGCTGATCAATCGATTCTTCGACTAGATTCATGCCCGTAGTCTGTATAAATACCCTCTTCACAAATTCCGAGAACTTGTCATCATCTACTACATCATGGTCAGAGTATTTGAGCTTCCCTACATAAACCAGTATCTCTGGTCCTACCTGTACTCCCGCCAGTATGCATGGTAGAAGAATTTTTGCTGCTAGTTTCTTGCGAGGTGACCTTGGTATCTATATCTTGTCTTTTTTCCATTACGGAGGCTGGCCTGAAGTTCCAATGACTTCTAGTTTCTCCTCTGTATACCATTTTGGCCAAGCCAAGACATCTTCTCCCTTTTCCCCGGCTGGATGGTCTGAGATGGTCATTTGAGACTCATCTGGCTCAATTGTTGTTATCGTCTTCGGTGTCGTGCTGTTAACTTTCGAAGCTGCTTTTGTATTCTCTGGTTTCACCTCCTTCAAGGTTTCTGCTTCCTAGTTCTGTGGCTTCTGCACCTCCGTTGGTATCTTCTGACTTGTGCCCTCCATTGTTGGCTGTGGGATTTCTTCCAGTATCGGCGTAGGTTGTACTGGTATTGTCTCTAGGGATGGGATTTCATCGATGTTAATGATCTCCAATGACTTTTTTTCACCTTCCTTTGCCTGTCCTCGTGACCTGGTTTGAAATCTGGATCTTCTAGCGGTCTGGCTTGCGTTTTCTTGCTTGGGCGGTGCCATGGTGGTGAATGTCAAATGGCTGCTGGACTCGAACGGTCTCTGTGGTCTCCGTGAACTCTCTCTGTGTTCTTTTGCCTCTATCTCTCTCTGTCTGTTCTCTCTGTTTGAATAGACTATTGGCTCCTGCGTCCATGTGTTGTATGGATTTCCCATGAATCTTGTTGAGTATGCTTCCTTGGTTATGGGTTAAATTCACCTTGATTACCGATTCAATGCATGTCCGACAGTTTCTTACTTGGAATTACTCCTACTTTTCTGTCTCCAATTGGCACAATTAATGTGATGTCCCATCGGTCCTTGCCATCTTTTAATTCCCCCTAGTGCTGTCAGGTCGTCCTACTTTTGCCAAATTTCCTTTTCCTGCTTGTTTCCCTTTGGATGTTACCGTTGCCTTTCTCCTTTTCGTGTGTGTGTGCCCTTCCTCTCTCCAACGCACTGATCTTTCTTTGGTTCTTTCCTTTTTTGTTCTTTTTCGATTTTGATTGTTTTATTTTTTATTTTTTTAACTGCACGGTGGATGGTCGACTTTCCTTGTACAAATTTAGTCATCTCCCATTGATCATTCCTCTAAGTTCTGTTCCTGATAAGTCTCTTAAATGTACAACTCCTCCATCAGTGCCAGATTGTACTTCATATGGTCCTAACCAATGCATTCTGAGCTTTCTTGGGTGCTGTAGCGATTTGATGTCATACATCAACACTAGATCTCCTTCATTAAACATTTTCTTCTTGATGTGTCTATCGTGCCAAGATTTGTCTCTTGTTTTCTGAACTTGTTGGTGGAATCCTTCCAAGATTCAGTCTTCCTCGATGGTCAATAATTGATTCAGTCTTTCCTGTACTACTCCTCGTTTTGTCATTTGTGTGATCGTTGCTATGTGCAAACTTGGTATTAGAAATTCCAATGGCACCACTAGTTCTTGGCCATAAACCAATTTAAATGGTGTGTGCCCCGTCAATTGTTTGCATGTAGTCATGTATGCCCATAATACTGCGGGTACTTTGAGATCCCATTTGTGCCTGTTGACGTTACAGATCTTTGTCAACGCATTCTCCAAAATTTTGTTGAAGGCTTCCACTGTGCCATTTTCCTATGGATGATATGATGTGCTCTTCTGGTGATGGACTTCAAATTATTCAGTCATAGCGATGATGGTGTAGTTTATGAATTGCGTGCCTTGGTCGCTCATCAAAACTCTTGGGCACCCAAATCTCGTAATGACTTGTTCAAATAGAAAGTGTGTTGTTGTTTCTGCACTGCAATATTTTACTGGTGTGTCTTCCGCCCATCTTGTTAAGTATTATGTCATGGTGATAATATGCCTTGCTCCTGTTCTTTTAGCTAGTAGGTTGATTGGTCCCAAAAACTCTATTGCCCACTTGTCAAATGCCTGTAATGTTACTTGTGGTCGTAATGGCATCTCATCCATTCTGTTGGGTTTGCCTACCCTTTGAAAAACATCACATGTTTGACAATACTCCTTCGAGTCTTTATGAATCGTTGGCCACCATAGTCCCGTGCACAATACGTTCTACATGGTAGCTTTACCTGCATAATTCCCTCCTGTTATTCCCTCGTGGGATTCTGCTAAAACTCTTGGTCTTTCGTGCTCTAACACGTATCATCGCAAAATTCTATATGCACCCATTTTATATAAATGTCCTACAATCAGTTGATAGTCGACAACGTGGGCTACCACGTTTTTCTTCTACGCACTCCATCTAGGTTGACTGTCACTCCTTTCAGTCTACCTATTGGTAAGACTCTGTGCTGGTTTGCTAGTTTCAATTGAACCGACGAATATCCTAATGTACGTTCTCCCATGCATTGCCATGTTTGCTTTGGTAATACATTGACTTCGGATCCCAGATCTTGTATAATATCTCCCATATTGAAATCTTCGAAGTTATCATTCAATCTAAACTCCCTACTTGTTCTTCTTCTTGTGTGTAGGTGATTAACTATTTTTGGTTCTAGCTTTTCTTTCGTCTCGCTACTACATTTTTCTAGTATGTTTTGCAATATTTTCACAGATGATGGTCACAATATCTTTACACATGATTGCAAAAAGCCTTTGATTGTACTTACTTGTCCCATGGGTAGCATCCTGTTGGTATGATCCAATGATGGTGTCATCTCGTATTCTGGTGCTTCCTTGTTTTGCTACGTAGTTGAATTCGACGCTATGTCCTCCTTTTGAAATTCTTGTCTGGACCCTTTAAAGATATCATTTTCCTTCTGCGCGTCAAATTGCTTCCTTGGTTGTGTGTTCTTCTTTACCCATTGATTATGCACTGGTTCTTGTTGAACTTTGTTCGTTCCTATTTTAGCTCCTCTGTGGGTAACTATGTTGATGTTTCATCCTTCATCCCTGGCTTCGACTAAAATCCACTGGACATTCTGGTTGTTCTAGTTCCTCTTTTCCTAAATTTTTACTAGTAGTGTCAGACATTCCTCTGTATCATGGTTTGATGCGTGGCAATACATGCAAGTTTCTAGTGGAAGCGGACACTCTCTTGCATAATATCCCGGTTGCTGACAAATGTGACATGTGACTGGTCCTCTACCCCATCCAAAGCCTCCTCTGCCTCGTCCTCCTCCTCTGTATTCCGCTCGGTCTCCTCGCTATGCATTATACTGAGGTGCCTGATTGTACTGTGCTGTAATGTACTGGGGCTGTGTCGTATTGTACTGTGGTTGAGCATTGTTGTATGGTTGTTGGGCATTATTATACTGCTACCATGCAATGTTGTATGGAGCTGGAACTTGATTAAACTGTGGTGATGCTTTCCTAATCATCATTTCTGCCTGTACTCTATATGTGTCTGATGTCCTTTCTCACATCAAATCCATAGTTCTACAATATTTGTTGTCGTGGCCCACTGACTTGCAAAAGGTGTAGTATGATCTCTTTGGGACTGTTTGGTATTTTTGCATCATCGTGCAGTGATAAGGGTCGTGACCCGATTTCTTGCAGATTTTGCACCATAATCCTCTCGTTGGTAATGGATTCAACATTCCTGCTGCCATATACTGTGCGAACATTGGACATTCGTTCTTGTGGTGTACTTTCGTCCTGCATGTGGTACACCAAATGACTTCTCGTTTGTCCTTATTCTTGTTCTAGTTCAGCTAAAACGTTAGATTCTTCAAAACCTCCTTGAGTTCTTCGATAGCTGGGTATGTGTATTGGTACTGGTTTTCTTCCAGTTGCAGGGCTGCCTGTAGAGCCTCTGCTTGCGTCTAAAATTTTTGTTGTCGTAAAGGGTATTTCAAATGCGGGAGTAATGAATTGACAAAAAGGTGTCCATGCTACATATCGCTCATGGGATATTTTAACTTTCCCTTCAGTCACTTGAATCTCTGATCAATATCCCATATAGACTCTCCTGGTTTTTGTCTGATTTTGATCATCTCATTCATGTACTGATTCTCAGAGCTTGGATTTTGGAACTCATTTATCAGTAACTCCTTGATGTATGCCAGTGTCCTTGTCATCCCAGTGACACTGTTTGCGTCTAGACTCATGTACCAGTCTAGTGAGCGGTCTCTGAGTGTGACTTCTAGCTGCGCAAGTTTAGTATCTTCATCGATAATCTATTTTGCTTCCCAACTCTTTTCACAAATGAACAAATGTTTCTTAGGGTCTTCTGCTACTTCTCCTCGAAATTTTGGTAACCTGATGGTGGGATCATGTCTGACCATCCTAAATGATGAAATACTACCTCCTCGCAGTGTGGATACCTGACTAGTGCTACCTGGACTAGATCCTCCAGTTGTTGCTCCTTGTGTAGATGTACTTCCTCCTGTCGAACTTCCTCCAAACTTCGGTTGTCTAAATGGTGGTGTTCTCTTTGGTGTATTAGTCACACATGGGTTTATGGGTTCCACACTGACATTAATATGGATAGGATGGTTGCCTTCTCCTCCCACTCTTAGACCTATCGTCTTCCTCTCATGTGTTGCATGCATGATTTCCTCAATCTGCTCCACAGCCCAGATATCCTCTACCTCTTCCTCATCACTCGCCAAGCCTTCCCTCGCGGCTATGGCTCTCTTCTTGGTGTTCACCTTGTATTGGTAGGGTACTCTGCTATGCGTCCTTCCCGTTGACGCCAATATCCACTTAATCTGGTTATCGTCCATCATGATTGGGTCCAAGGATTCCTCCTTCTTCTTGCCTTTATCCTTACCTCCTTCCATTTCTCCTTCCTCTGTCATTTCTTCCCCCCTTCCCCCATGCACGCAGGGAAGTTTAGTTGTCTGATCCCATTGTCATTACACCTTTATTATATAGTAGTATCTTAATAGAAGTATACAGTGATCGAATGTACCATCCTCAAGGTCCGTGTAGAAATTCTTACTCCGCTGCACTGTACGACTTCACTATGTCAACTGCAAACTCTGTTATGAAGCCTGCCACAATACTGTCAAGCCAAAAGTCTATTGCACGGGTGAATTTGTTGTTCACCTATTGTAACTGCTCAATCTGGATTGGGGTCCAATATAACTGTCGAATCCGGTTCGTCACGTGGTTATCCTTCAATATTAGTATCCACTCCTGTAGTAGATGCAAAAAATCATAGAAAAAGACTTTGTGCAAATCAGTAAACACGTATTTCTCCAGATATTTGCAAGGTATTACTCTAGGGTTTCTATTGTCTTTCTGTGCAAAATCTAGCTCTTTTGTTCTCAACCAGCTTTCGATCTCTGCCTTTTTGGGGTTCCACAGTCTCAACATTCCCTTCTAATGGCTCATGGCTCTCTGCCCTAACCCCCTCTTAATCTGCCTCCAAAATATCTTTTACAAATCTGTTCTTACTCAATACTCTCTTGTTCTTACCAACGACAACATAACCATTTGTTGGTTATCACTTCCCCTATACTCTTTAAGTTATGACCCAGGGTTCATGTCTTTCAGTTTTCAAACAAAGCCTCTAAAACTATCGACCCTCCTGGTAAACCAGAAGGCAACACAACACACAGAATGCTCTGCGCAGTCTCACTCGAGATAACTTTAATGGGTGGCTACAAGACTTAGGTGTTTATAGCCATAGATTGAGTATGAGATATGAGAGTTCAACCATTGGACCATTAATAGAACTGGTAAATGAAACCTAATCTTATTCACGATTATGCAGTAACTCATTCATTCATTAAGCACGGCAAATAACTACCTAAAAGAGAATAAAGATATGCATGCATTCATCATATTACATAGATATTACCGTGGTTCACCCCCTCCTGGGCTATGTTCACAAAGATTTGGCTCTTGGCTCTTTTATTATGGTAGTTCTACTTCTACAATGCCATGCGCTTACAACTCTCCTCAGACGGGTAAGATCTATATGAGGCAAACTAGATCGCACCATGCTCCTCAGCTTGCGGTCTAATCCTCAAGATTTACTTTCTCGTCTCTCCTCTAGCTCAACAACTTATAAAATAGTTCATACAACAAAATGTAAACCCGAAGACTAACTTACTCTGAACTACTGCAAAATCCGTAACTCCTTAACTAGAAAACACAACAACCCCTTTATAATACCTCAGTATTGGTATTTTTACATCTTTGGCTCTTTAGCCATTACAATACATTACCAAAACCCTAACCCTATTGATGTTAGGTCTTCCTCTCGTGTGCACATGATGTTCTTTCTTCCAGCTATCGCTTTCCTTGTGCACGCTTTCTTGCATGTGCGTGTGTTGTGTTTTCTTCCAGTTATTTCTTCGCTCTCTGCACGCTTCCTTTTCCCACGATCATCCTTCTTTCCACTTTGGCCTGCTGCCAACAAATACTATCATTTCTCTGACATCTAAAGCATAGAACTTTGGAAGAAAAATGAGAGAAAGTCTTCTTGGAAAGGATCAACTCTAAAAAATCCCTAAATTACAAAGTTTTTTCTCATTGCTTTCTAGCAAGGTGCAACAACTTCACTTGTCGCATGATGCATCACTAGAAGGTGCAACAATGTCACCTTATTCTAAGGTTTAAGGGTGCCACAACCTTTGTATGTGGGAAAAAGAAGAAATTCTCGAAGCTTCTAGAAGAGAAACTTTGATGATGAGTTGTTTGTCGATCAGTTTGGATCTCACCCATCTCTCTTTATTTAGTGAGATCCTAACCTCCTCATGGCTTCCTCTCCAACCTATAAATGGAGGCATCTTCTAAAGGTAAAGGCTAATAAGTGATGAGTAATAAAAATAATGGTGAATTGAGAATTACTCATGGTTTGTAATTGAGAGTTTGTGAACTTCATTTTGGTCCTAAGATATTTGGGCTAACATGTTCAAGAGATGGTGATGACATTAATGGAGGCTACTTTGGTATTGG
The DNA here is from genome assembly GCA_032191745.1 of Picea mariana. Lineage (NCBI taxonomy): Eukaryota > Viridiplantae > Streptophyta > Pinopsida > Pinales > Pinaceae > Picea > Picea mariana. Next base: position 11,133 of record JASDQU010260762.1, read on the forward strand.
AACATTGAACTGATGGAAGGAGTTTGTTAATGCCAAGGCTTGGTTGTAAGTTGCTTCTTGATTTATTAATACAATTATATTTTCCCTTTCCCATAAAGTTGGTATATTATCTTTCTTGTATTTTTCCTTGGTCATTTAGATAGATTTATCAAAATATGTGTTGTATTGTTGTTTTCACTTATTCTGTTTGATTCTTACACATGTTGGTAATAAACGAATTTGGGATTGAATTTGGAGCTTCAATTAATGAAAGAAAACTTCAGATAAAAAGGTATGAACTAATTACCTATTCATGTTTTGATTCTAAATCTAAGGAAAGGAATTTATATTGTTCGTTTTGTTCTATTTTCGGGTTCCTGAACTAAGGAGATTAGTTTGTGTCTCCACTCACTAATTTATCCAAAACAAAAATGGTGACTCCACTAGGGAACAATCTTCTAGATTTGGTTCTCCTAGTTTGCTTCATGTATCCTATTTGAGTCTTTCTGAGTCATAACCTAGCCTTGTTTGATCAATCGATCTAAAATTCCACTAAAGAGTTTGAGCAATTTTCTTTATTTTTTTTTAAGTTTTAATTTCTTGTCACACCCTTGTTTGAGGTATAGATCGACATTGTCGAGCTATGAGATTCCTTCTGCATGAGACAATTGGACTTGTCACACTATATGTCAAATCAACTGGTGACAACCTCTGAAAAAATATCTTTTGATTATTCTTTCTTTTCGATATCTTAGACCTAATGATTGGAGTATTTTTTCATTGGTTAAATCATTGATTTACAATCTTCTTGATGATCTAGAGTTTCTTTTTAACCATTTAAAGTTTTTCTTATTCTTTCTTATTTATATTTAATTGAAAAGAGTATAATCTCTTAGTTGTATCTTTGAGTGCTTTTCAATTTAAGATTTTATATTGCTTTCTTGAGGGCTTTAGATAGTAACAAAGTAATATTTCTTTATTGAATGATTTGCTTTGAATTTTTTGGGTGGTGCATTTCTAAGATTTCATTTTAGAGTTAAATTGCATAGTTTTTGACATTTTTTAGCTTTCATTCTTCAAAACATTTTCCCCCTCATGGCCAGGGGCGACCATGAATAAAGTATTCTGCAATTTCTTTGACTCATGTGTTAAGCACCTTTTGCATTCAAAGAGTAATTTTCATTTCCTACTTTGACATTTGTAATTGTTTCTTTTCTTGAAATCTCTTGCTCCATTCGATAGATAACTTTCATCAAAATAAAATATTGCATTGCATTCAAATTTTATTTGAATTCTTATTGGAGTCAAGTATCATACATCATCGTTGATTTGCATCCACAATCTCTTTCAAGTGAATAAAAACCTTAAAACAAGACTTAATTAAAAAAATTAGTAACATTGTGTGGGTAGATAGAGACGTGTTCCGATGTCTTTAAACATACGAGTTGTCGTTATTTGTCAGCACTACAATCCAGGGACTGTGTGGTTCTCCCTCGTACCTTCGAGTATATCGAGAGGCCCCTTTCGAACGATCATGCATTAGACAACACTACTATGGATTTGAGCTTCCACGTACCTTGAGTATATTGGGAGACCCTTATAGGACTTGAAACTGAGCATCCTTTCGACCGTATTAATGTCGTAATACACCGAGAACAACACTCGGGGAGATTACTACGTACGTCTTGCTAGGTAGTTGGGTAATACGACCAAGGGTATGGTTTATCCTCCTTAGTTGGTGCTCTGAAGTATTGGGTTGAGTATTATTATTGGACCCTACAATATATCGTGAGTTGTGATGAATTGACACTCCTGCGAAATTCCTCCTATTGACCCCACCTATTCACATGACTGCTTGTTTCCTTTAGACTTTGATAGTGTGTGCTCTTTGTTTTAGTGGACTCTAGGTTGAGTTCCTCTCTATGGCATCAATTCCTAGAACTCCCAATGAAGGAACCCATTTTCTCAGGAAACCTTTCATTTTTCCTTCTATTGGAAATGTTGGTCCTCCTTACATTGCTACTTTGAGTTTACTAGGACTCACCATAGGGTTACCCGTGTGGTTGTTTTCCACTCTAGTTTTTCCAATGTGCCTACTGTTTCAAATGCACCTAGTGTTTCGAATGCACACCCTCCCTCTCAAGAATGTCCTCAAGAATGTTCACCTCATGTTGATCCTTTTCCTTCTTCGCACTTTGATTATTCTTCATTTTCTTTTTCCTCACCTAGAGAAAGCCTCGCTACTAGTAACCAGAAGATTAAGAGGATGAAGAAAAAGAATAACAAGAAGAAGAAAAATAAGAAAAAGGTCAAGCAACCGCTTACTGTTGATCAGGATGGAAACATCGAGAAGGATATCACCAAAACTAGCAAACCCTTGCAATATTTGCAAGGGTGATCTCCTTCTCAAAGGTTTCCCTAGTATTCCCAAGGTCATTGAAGTGTGGTCTCAGGTTTCTTCTCAATCCACGTCATCCACCACTGCAACTCATGCTGGTGACAACCCATCGACTAGTAATCAAGTTGGAAGTAAGAAGGGTAAAGTCAAATTTCCTTGCTTGTTATGTAAGGAGATGCACCACACCTACCTTTTTCCTCTCATGGATGAAGCTTCATATCTGTTGAAAAAAATTGTTGATGACCAGCAACAACTTCCAACAGCTTACCATAAACTCTCTCCCAACCCACCATTAGTTGATGAATTGCTCAATCTGGTTCCATCCTCAGTGAATCTAGTTGACCCAGTTGATAAAGTGGTCGATCTGATTCCGGCATTGGTCAATCCCACTCTTCCATTGAAGAGTGAAACCTAAGTGGCCGATCTCGTCCCCTGTTCAATTGATCCCACTTCTCCTACAAAGACTAAAGATGTCGCTCAGTTATTTATTGTTACTGTGGATTCCTCTGAACAAGGGGGCATTCCACCCTTTCCAACGACACCCCCTCCAAGAAATGTGATTATCATTAATTGGAATGCTCTAATAGAACCTCGTCTTCCTTCTTACACACCTTTCCAAATCATTGTTCAAGTTTGTGGTAGGAATATTCTTAACACTATAATAGACGAAGGAGATTATGTTAGGATCCTATCCTTGAATTCTTGGCAAGCTCTTAGTTCAACTTAGCTTGCGCCAATGACTCATAATATGTTTTCTTTTAACATAATGCTTAGTCAACCTTTAGGGTCCTCCTCGGTTCATGTTACTTTGGGAGGGAAAATGGTATACATTGATGTGATAGTAGTCCACAACCCCTTGGACTTTAATTTTCTCCTTGGGTGAGACTATCGCCATGAAAGATCTTGTGTCCACACTCTTTCGAGTGATGTGTTTCCCTCATAAAGGAAACACAGTGACCATAGACCAAATTTCATTCATTGACCCTCATATGATGGTCAACCATCGGTCTTCCCTGAATGGTCCTTATATGCCAATGTCATCCGCCTTGTCGCAAGTCAATTATGTGGTAAGTTGTCCAATGCATTCTTTTTATGGATAAATTCGTGAGTGCGGACACAGACCAATCTCCCCAGATCCACCTGGATCTGGAACAAAACGTGACAGAATACTACTCTTTCCCTNTATTGAATGAACAAAGAGAAATGGATGGTGGACATACCTTATGAACGCTCTCCTTTAATCTCTGTTGTTCCTCGCTCCGCTCCGATGCTCTTGCGTCGTTCCAATCACAACAACACAAACCAATCACAGCAAAAGCATTAATCTATTCAATATCTAGTCTATACATGTGATCAAGGAATCATGTAATAAGATGACATCATCATTATGGGAAAGGGACATATTCATGTATTTCATTAACTAAAAGAGAAATATACAACCTGAGCCTTGATGTCGTAGATCTCCTTTCGATGGCTCCTAGCTTTGACACACACACTTGGTCAAGCATGAAGAAGTTGAAACACATATGATGACCTTGCTGTTGTCTTTGCTGCTGTAGCTTCAATCCTTCACACAGTCTTGCACAAGTTCTCTAATCAATCTCTTGCTTCTTCTTCTAACTTCTAACTTCTAACCATTTCCATGAGCAATCCCCTCAATATATAGGAGAAGATTGATTAGTTACTTGGATAGGGAATAATCCCAAGATATCTGGAAAGCCAGTATTTTGCCAACCATTCGAACTCCAACTCATCCTTCTAGAAGATTCCTTTTAGAAGGATCGAGAACTTATTCATTTTTCTTCTTTAGAAACAAGTTCGCACCCTGGCCTTGAGCACAGTGCGAGAAGTTCGCAGTCAAGATGAATGCAGCCTGCGGGAATGAAGATTCTCGCAGGAGAATATATATGAAGCTTGCGAACTATTTTCAAAATATGATTTTGAGAAAATGACAAGTGTAACTTTCTTCAGGGAAATGTTCTTAATGAAGAGTTTGATCTTCCATTATCATGTCATGATCATAATATCATCTCGATAACCAAAAATGTGGATAACAGAATGCCCCCCAAAGTCTGAGAGTGGAACCAATGACAGTCAATAGACTTTGTAAGCTGCATGTGTGTGTCAAGAACCAAGAGCACATCTAAT